>JAACJM010000016.1:0-14727 GCA_013368315.1 Tetrapyrgos nigripes
CACCGGGGAGGGTGTGTTTCGTGGTAAGCTGGGTGTCCGCATCTTTAAACTCGCCTCCGCTTTCGGTGGACGGGGTGATTTTTCCGTCAATGGGCTTGGTTGGTAGATGCGACAGGTGGTCTGTACTCGGGACGGCAGGCGTGTAGAGAATGGGAGGGAGTGTTCCTTGTCCTTTGACGACGAGGACAAGAGAAAGGTTGGAGGGTAGATTAGTGTACTGTGTATCGTTCATCATCGAGGGGTGCAAGGTGGATGAGGTATTGTCGCAGGCCTGAGTGGCTTATGGGTGACGATGTGGTATTACAAGTTTAAGGAAGGCTATAAAATAATCTGGACTTCAGACCTTTTGACGAGTCAGGTAATACAAAGGATACGAGGGGCATAAGCGCCTACTCAGAGAGATCGGTACGGTGGGACGATGGTAGTCCTTGTCCAAGGCTAATGTGGACGTAGAGGCAGCTGGTATGCCCAGGGACATCCCTCGAGCTCGTCGTACATCGGTGGGACGTACTTCATTCTCGAGAAACAAATAGGTCCCTGCTCTTGCCCGACGATCCAGTGGCAGACCGTGGGAAAACTCATACCAGGTGATGGTAGCGGTTCAAGAGGCCTCCCAATTTGCGAATGTTGATTGCTCAAACGACTGTTTAGCTACTTTCAGGGATACTATACCAATGATCAGGCAACCTTCCAGCAGTATTGTCTCATCTCAGCAGATGTTGCTGCAAAGGCATGTGCTATGTCCTCTTTCGACGAGACGTTCTGCTCACCAGCTGATATTGTCTTCCACAGATCCCAGAAAGATATAGCTACTCCCAAGCAGCCTCTATTTCTCTTGCCGTCACCTGTGGTATATTTGGTCTTCTCGCCCCGAAGCCGATAGGAATTGCTTTGAATCCTACTTTCGACCCCACTGTGAAGTTTACGGGACAGCCAGCTCTGGTACTATCTTCTTCCTTCTATCCGTGTCTATTACCCTCACCTATCTTCAAAGTGCATTGGGGGTTCTACATCAGTCGGGCAATATGGTGTGTTTGTTTCATTCAACGACTTGGCCGACGATAGCTTACACGCTGACATATGTCTAGTTATCCAACTGCTCCGCGAATTTCAGTTTTCACCCATCATCGCCTATGCCTCTGCAAAACATGGACCCTATCTCAAAGAACTAGGCGCGACCCATATCATTGACAGACAAAGCGTGTCTTTCGCTAATCTACCCTCTACCGTCTCTAATATATTATCTGAGACGACATCATCTCCCCTCAAACTCGTCTTCGACGCCTTTTCTGGTTACGATGCTCAAAAAGCTGGATACACATGTTTAGCAGACGGTGGAGACATTGTAACTACATACATGATCGAGCTCAAGCCGGAGGAATTAGTTGACAGCAAGAATCTCTTGCAAGTGATAGGAACAGTACATTGGCCGCATACGAGGGAGTTTGGGAAGCAGATGTGGAGAGCACTGGGCAGGTGGGTGGAGGATGGTGTGATAGTGGTATGTGCTTGCTTTGGCTTTTGTTGGCCCCGAATTCCGATTGCTTTTGGTTTTTCTTCAGCCTAACAAAGTCGAGGATCTTCCGAACGGGCTGTATGGTATAGCTGATGGTCTAGAGAGACTGAAGAACGGGGCAGTCAGCTGTGTCAAGCTGATTGCACATCCTCAAGACGGGCTCTGAGTGGACAAAGTTGTAGATGTTTCGCAATTCCAACCATTCATGGGTTCAGCAAGGTTGGAGGCGTGCTATTCCAGTGAGACAGATACTTAGAGACACTGGCTATAGACACAGATACATGGAAATGACAACAGTGTTCGTAGTATACAAGGAAAAGATGTACAGAGAGGAGCTTTGCATCTGTTGAAGACGCAGAAACGTAGCAGAGTGCGAAAATAGAAGTGTTCAAATCCTGAGATCCTATTGGGAAGAGAGATATATCTAGCTAGGGAAACAGTTCCATCTGCTGAAGACAGGAGAGAAAAGTATAGAAAAAATCAATCCGATATTCTGAACATAAGAAGAGACAAGGGAGGGTTACTTATGAAAAGACACGAACCAAAAAAAAATGGAAAGAATCGTCCAGCTACGAGTATCTACACATACCACATGCGCAGTGGCCAAAAAAGTGATATACCAGACAGGCACCCAGCGCAAAAAAAGATTCATTGACGAAGAAATAACATAGCGAATCAGAGGAAAAAGCAGCAAATAGCAGTCCAAAGAAAAATGAGAACCCTCAAGCCGTCCAGAAAAAGAAAATATGTCTCGGAATAGAAGGGCATTTTTGGCTTTCAGGTCCACAATTGGGTCTCCGTTAGAGATTGCTGCAGTCACTGGCAGGTCCGGTTAGCCCTTCCTGCATGAGGAAAGAGGAAGACCAAGACCTCGGTTCATATATTCGGATGAACTGAGGATGAAAGGGAAAGGAGCTCAGACGATGGACTCCAGGAGAAACAGATCCACTGAGAAGCATAGTAATGTTGGCTCGAGGTATCGTGAAGGTAATGGAATGAGGGTGGGTCGCGTATGAGAGTGATCATGGGGAACGAACTCCATGCATATGGGAGGCCATATCGTTCTGATGAGGGAGTAACGAACAATTTTGGAGGTGAACAGATGCGGAAAGAAGGAAGTGGGGAGAAGAATGGAGAACAGAGAAAGAGGGGGGGGGAGGGGGACAGCGAGCCACATTAAGAACGTTGTAATACAATCCAATCGGGTAAGTAATTAGAGGGGAACGTAGAGAGATAGAGAGCAGCTGCAGCGGCACAACGGCAGCTGCGAACACCCAACGTCGTATTTGCCTTTTCTAATCCCAATCAAAAACAGCCAGATCTGATAACACCCATCTCCGAGAAGCTCTTGCACAATAATAAAAATACAAAGAGCAATCGGTACAATTGGCGAATGTTCTGCCCCAACATAATTGAACGTCGTCCTGAGTCATATTACACTTATGTAGGGGCAGTAACGGGCAGGAATGTGGTGAGTGCATTATGCAAGCAAGGGCAGTTTGATTCATACAGTCTGACCATGGTTGCAGACGACGTCAGGACTCAAGATTTCGCTGACGAGCGCCTAGATCAAGAAAATTGTATCAATCCAACATCCCTTGGAAGCTGCGAGGTGGGCTGTATCACACTATGCTGTGGCGGGAATCAAAAAGAGGCCAATATGACAGCGCTTAGATATTTGAGTACCGTACTGTTGATAACAAATTATAATACTCTGCTCAGTCATTCACTATTTCGAATTAGGTTCAAGGACATACCGAAAGTTCGTCAGACACCAGTTTCTGGAAAGCCAACCTGTTCAGTGTCAAGGCCCGGTCTATGTCTGATCGAGTGGCGTCAAGAATGTCTTCATTGCGATTGAGATTTCGAAGACGCTTCATTGAGGACTGCCCGGCTATGTTATTTAACCGCGGGACCGTCCTAGATTGTAGCCTATGGCAGTTATAACTTATCAGCACAAGAGTTTGCACACAAATTGAACCAAACACTCACTCAGCAAGAGCACCATGTTCGGGGAAGCATGAGCAGAGGCATCGATGATACCGGCTATGTCATCACGAAACTGTTGAGCCTTCACTTTAGAGACGTTTTTCCGCTACACCACGACCATCAGCACAAGAGTTTGCACACAAATTGAACCAAACACTCACTCAGCAAGAGCACCATGTTCGGGGGAAGCATGAGCAGAGGCATCGATGATACCGGCTATGTCATCACGAAACTGTTGAGCCTTCACTTTAGAGACGTTTTTCCGCTACACCACGACCGGCCACATTCAGCAAGACATGCGGCAAGTGATAACGAAGCCATATTTACCTGAAGAACGCCCCAAACAGCTAAGACAGCGCCAGTTGCACCTTTCAACTGAGGAACGACATCTGAGGATTGGTGGACGGCTTGCATCAAAGCAATCGCAGATAGTATAGTTGACCCATCCGATATTCCATTTGATTTGCAAGAGCGGCTTTTGATGCTTGATAGGTACGCCTAAACCTTTTCATCGATTCCTCCGCTGACTCAAATCGTTGGCAGACTCCTCTTAGCCATTAGAAGTTTACTGGAATCGTCAACCCACCCGAATGCGAAGTCACAAGATCTGAAGAACCTCAAGAAGCAACTGAAGGGTGTACATTTTGAGCTCGTAAACCCTGTGTCCAAGGCTTCCCGTCGTTCTGTTGACCGAGTCGCACGAGGTGTATACGGAGGTGCCAAAGACATAACATTCACGGTCCTCAGTAGGGATTAGCTGCGCGTTGTTTCTTCAATGATGCCTGATGAGCTCACTTCCACCACTATTTCGACATCTCCGGTCTAAACCGCGTTGCGATAGCTTACAGAAATGCGCGCTGCATAATGCATTAACACTGGCACAACGAAAATCAAATGAAGGGTTGGAACCTCTACTACCCTTTCCCGAGAATACGAACGGGTTCTTCTACTACGATATCCCGGAAAATGCGCCACGATTTGTTGGTGGTATACGTTTCCGCATTTGCCCCTCCAATGACCCCAGAACGTTCCGAGACGGCTTTGACCTTCTCAAACCATGACGGTAGCCCTGGCCATGGGAAATCACCAACTGGACTTTCGCCCTGAAGGAGGAGGCCCGTGCTTGGGGAGAAGAGTTGGAAAAGAGCGGATTCGACCTGTGACTTCAAGTTAGGCTTCGCGAAGGTCCTCTTGTACCTGTCCTGTACTCTCTTAGACAGCCGTTTCCAATGTCTATGCATCAGTCGACCGCAACTGTCTTTGTAGTTGACGAGGAAAAAATGGTGCGCTGGACACTGAAAGTGAAGGCTAGCATCACAGGGCCCTTCAATACCACCGCCATCGCTACTGGAAGTGCGTGCAGTTTACCTGTTCCAGAGGCTGCATATTTTGTATTAACCTCGTTAAAATCAAGAAGAGATTCGAATTTGGCGTCAAATTGCTCTCTGTACCCGAACCATATGTTGGAAAAACGAACTTCCAGGTTGGAGACATACTATTGTTCAGGCGTTGTCCAACGAGACAGATACGCAGATGCATGGAAATGAAAACAGTGTTCGTAATACGAGATACTGCGACTGCATTGGTATATATTTATCTGCCTACGCGCCGACAGCTATCATTACGGTCGGCTGCTCAACGTCAACAACAACACGATGGGCTAGTCAACGTAGAAAGAAGTTGTAGCAGTAAATTATTGGTGCCTGGATGAAGAACTCAGCGCTACGGAGATGAAGGTGTTCTTGGAGCGTCAAAGACAAAAGACGTGATAATGCTGTCCGAAAGAAGGCGAAGAATACTTCATTCAGCGGTAGTAAGATACGTACGACTAAGTAGCAATCAGCATACAGCAAAGATAACACGAAGAATAAACGCGCGTCCAACTCGATCCAACTTCAGAATCAGATTCACCGTCTCTTGGAACTCCTCTCATCCAGGCTAGGAGAAACTCGACGTTTTCTACGTGTACATCCCATCAGCAAACATACACACACCCTCAAAACAACAACAAAAAGAATGATGGGACTCACCGAGACCTCTCCTTCTCCCGTTCCTCGGGCTCCCTACTCGGTGTTCTCCTATCTCGCTCAGGCCTCTCACTACTTCCTCGTTCTCTATCACCCGAACCTCCACGATCACCACCATAGTCCAACCCGTCTACCGCAGGGGCATTACCATCTCGATCTTTGTACTTGTTCTGGTTGCGAGGACCCGTCGGGACGCCTGGAGGTAGCGGTGATGCTGGTCTGGGTGGTGCAGGAGGCGCTAAGGACCAAAAGTAAGCAAAAAATCTAAAAGAGCAGAAAAATCAAACGCACCACTATCTCTCGCATACATTCCTCCACCCCTTCCTCTGGGGGCATATCCTCTGCCTCCACGAATATTAGAGGATGCACCTCTACCTCTGAAGTTTGCTGGAGGACCACCTCTTCCTGATTGACCTTGCATCCCAGGCTGAACACCTTGTACGCCTTGCATAGGACCTTGAACACCTTGCATTCCAGGTTGCATACCACCTTGTACGCCTTGAACAGGTGTAACGCTTCCCTGAGAATCCATACCCGGATACATCTGCTGAGACATCTGGGCTTGGTCCTAACAATCATACATATTGAGACTCATATCCATTGCAGCATCATCCAAGCATACCTGCATCCCAAACTCCCCACCCATCCCCATCTGCATCGGTGTACCCCCAGGAAAGCCTTCCTGCATCATACCCACCGGTCCACCAACTCCACCCATGTTCCCCACCTGGACCTGTTCCGGCGTTCCACTCCCAGGTCCAACACTTCCTTGAGCCTGTGGTACTGGCCCATCCTGCATCATCCCAGGCATCATCTGCATCTCTCCGTTCATACCCCCGTTCATACCCATCCCCATAGGACCCATCATACCATTCATACCTCCGTTCATACCAGCGTTCATACCGTTCATCCCGTTCATACTAGACATATCCATCATTACGCCTGGACCCATCATCCCTGGGTTTCCTCCACCGTTCATCATGGCGGAAGTTCCTGTCATGACCATTTGTCTGACTTCAGGGGTAGGACGGTGAGTTGGTCTTCTTGCATTCCGGAGAAGTTCTGGTTCAGAAAAGAAAGGACGAGAGAGGCGTCAAAGGACTGCAACAGTATGAGATAAATGGCCATACCAAGACATTCCCTTTCAACACATTCGCCAAATCTCCCAAATCCCTGCGTCTGTAACAGTACGCCTCCCAACTGATTTCGTCGAAACCGTAATTAAACCAGTCACTGATATCTGAACCAGGACGTCTCCAAGGTTTATCTGCCATCGCATTGATATCCACTTCGAATATCGAGCGCCCATCGAATACACCGGTTTCATTAGGGTCGATAACTGGATGGGAAGGTGGTGCTTGTGCAGGTGGGAGCGTAGAGGTGTCGATGCCATCGTCTGGTTGCGTTTGTTCGCTTTGAAGAGTGGATGAGGACGTTTGGCCGTATATTGGAGGCTGCTGAGACTGAGATTGGGATAATGAATTTTGAGAATGAGACTGGGACTGGGAAAGCTGGGATTGGGATTGGGATAAAGACAAGAGAGATGCTGTCGAGCCACCACGCTGTATGGGTGTGTATTCGGTTGTTAATGAGGGCGGAGGTGCAGCTGGAGATTAAGAAGTTAGGTTTATTAGAATGACGAGCCTAACGAGGGCGCTCACATTGTTTTGGTGGAGCACTTGACGAGGTTGACGGCCGCGGTTGGTTCTTTCCCCTGGAATAGCTTGCTCAGAAAACGGGACAGTTCCAGAGAAGTCTTAGTACCTTAGGTCCAGTGAGCGCGACGCTGTCGGTTCCATGATAATTTCGAGCTTTTCTGGATTTCAGCTGGCATAGGGTATACATGAATGTAGGACATACATCGTCATCGTCGCTCTCCTCGCCGAGCTCGACGCCTTCTTCTTCATCATCATCCTGTTCCTCTTTCTCGCTGCCATTAGCCGCGTTTTGGGCAGACGCGTCTTGTTCCCGTTCTGCTTGAGCTTGTTCTTGTAATTGCAGTTCCACTTGTGCTCTTGCAGCTTCGGCAGCCTTTTCGAGTTGAGAGACAATGCCGAGCCCGTTTGCTGCTAGGGCGTCATTGTCTACCGGTTTTCTAAGCAACGTCAAAAAGGGCTTTCCGACGCTGTGTAATCAGACACTTACGGTTGAGAAACTAGGGTTGGGTCTTCACGCAGAGAAAACAGAGGTGAAAAGAGTCAAAATGCAATGTCATTTGGCAAATGAGAATACAAGTAAAGACGACTAATCATCCCTCTCCGAAATCCGACATGAAGAACCTCACCAGGTGCTGGCTCTGACTTTGCAGATGGGCCGTAAAGAAAATCATCATCGTCCTCACTGTTGCAGACGGTCAGTTAGCAGTAAAACAAAAGGAAAAAGGTACAGTACATCATGGTAGCGGGGAAAGAAACGCTCTAATTGCTTTGTTGGAGGTTGTGACTCTGCAGTTGTGACTGTCACTTTTTCCAATCCTTCGGAGTCTGAAATCGGAAATTGGCCAATGCTTTCGTCGAGGACAGCACTCCGTGCAACGTCAAAGACGTGCTCGCCGACGTGTTCAACAGCCCGCAGCTATGCCATCTCCGTAAGGCCAGGCAAAGTCCTTCCAGGCAAAAAATATCCACGTGTCTTCCACGACAAAAAACTATTCCAGTACAACTGGTACACTCGTATCCTCGAAACCACCGATTCTGCTCCCCTCATCTTCCTTCATCGCGACGACTTCTCTGCAAACAGACTCAAGAAGCTACGGAAGGATATCCAGACAGCTGCACTTAAATTTGACCCAGCAGCGAAGAAAGACCCCGATGCAGAACCTCTTCCGGCACCTACGCTCACTGTTGTGCGGACAAGCATTTTCGGTGCAGCCTTACGCAACTTTCCGCATGTAAAGCTAGAGGAAGCCCAAGCTATGCTCCACGATCTACCTGGAGGCTATGCTGTCCTCTCTCTACCTATTCTCGACCCACCTCATCTTAACGCGATTCTACGCGCCATGGACCGTAGTGTCCCACCTCGACCACCGAAAACGCCGGAGCAGATTGCAAAAGAGGAGGAAGAGAAGAAGGCTGACCCTGACCAGCCTGGAAGGAGGGTTAAAAGGCAAAGAAAGACGCTAGTTCCGGATCTAAAGGTCATGGGCGCGTTAATCGAGGGGAAGATTCTGCTGCCGGATAGGATGAAGGAAGTGACCCAGCTGCCTACGCTGGATACTCTTCGAGCCCAGATTGTTGGTCTGTTGAGCTCACCGGCAACTCAGCTTGCAGCAGTGCTCAGCGAGGCAAGTGGAGGCAAGCTTGCTAGGACGCTGGAAGGTTTCAAAAAGGCTTTGGAGGAAGGAGAAGGAAGTGCTGGTACTCCACCATAGATATAGAGCATGGATTTTATTACACGTATCGCCCATAGTAATTGAGCCTACATTATTCCCAAATTCAGGAGTATCCAATTGAGCTTCTTACCGCAAATTTTGAACGGTTTTGGTTTTAGCATCACGCCAACGGAAAACATAGCATTGCAAGCCAGGACATCCAGGACATTTCTAGCTTCCACTACACCAGGGGGTGAGGAAGCATAACGAGACACGGGGATAACAAAACTTCACCAAAAGTGCGGTCCGACGCGTCGACTTTTGTATTCTACACGTAGAACAAGCATTTCATTACACAAAGGACGCTAATCCTATACATCTCGCAAACAAAACTCCCAAGTCCGATCTTCTCCACCTTCACCAGTTTTTCCAGTCCCGTGAGCTCGTTCTCCCTTGGTCATTCGATGCGCGTAACCCTGCCATATTCGCCTGTGAAAAGCGAAGGAACGTAGGAGCGTATAACGGGGATTTGGTGGATTACTTCCTTGCGTAGGCGGTGGTGGATTCTTAGCCAGCTTTGGTACGTCCCTGAGGAGCAAAGTCAGGCGGAGAATGTCGAGAACAAAAAAGAACGAAGTACCATAGAGTGTACGGAGACACATTCCTCAACGTTATGAGTATGGTTCCACGTTCGCTGCTGTTTGTATGTGGTGCAGGCTCGTCGACATCCATTTCTCTATCCTCCTCTGCTTCATCGTCCTCGTCGTCATCTGGCTTTGTTTTCTTCTTCCCGGAACGGTTGACTACAGGCACAGTACCAGATTTCAGAAACTTGGCTGCAGAACGCAAAAAGCCCAGTATAAGCATTTGATTCGATAGAATATTTCTATCCTGGTCTGTGATTCCTTTACCTGGCATCTCGATGTAAAGTTAGTGAAATGAAACGCGATGTCGCACAAGCACATAGTACTCACCCGCATGAGGGAAATTCCATACTATCCTATCCCACTTGCGTCCTTTAAACCCACTGACCCTCTCCAACTTTGTCGCATCTACCCCAAACCGCACTTCCACACCCTTCTCCTTCAATCCCCGGACAATCTCCTCTGCACCGGGATACTTTTCATAACACTCCTCTTCAGAATCATACGCAGTCGCTGTCACATTCCTAGGTGGAAGATGATCCAAACCCGAGTTTACACTGGCAGGTGGGTGTAAAACGAGAGCACGCGTAAATGAAAAGTTTCCTTCACCGATTAGAAGGATAGTATCTGTTGGGCGGAAGGGGATCGTAGGTCGACGAGTAGCTTGTGCATGTGATCCGTGTCTGTCCAATGGTGACGCAGACGTCGATGTAGAGGTACCAGCTACAGGTCGAGACGATATCGATGATGCAGAGGTAAAGTCATCGACAGAGTCTGCTTTGGCTTTTCTCTTCCCTTTTGCATTGGGGTTCCCCTGGGCAAGTTTCTTACCCTTCTGTAGAGCGGCTTTCGCGGCCTGGGCAGCTTTTTCCTTTTCTTTGAGTTTCAGCCGAGATTGTTGGGATTGGAGAGCGGATTTGAGGGATTTTGAAGACTTGCCCATTTTGGGATGGTGGTTTTTTGTAGGAGAACTTGGATGCGTCGCGTCGCGCATTTTTTTTCTAGTCTCAACTTACTTCAGTCCGGTGCAAGTCCTGCCAAGATCTTGAAACAGTTTCTCTCGACTCACTTCATTGCCCTGGATATCTTTGACACACGGTAAACTCAATGCTACAATTACTTCAGATACGCTAAATTAATAGCGATCCAGACGGGCAGGTTTTGGCCGTGTTCCATAACCATTTCTATCATCCTCAAACTTCCTCAAGATTGAAAAAACCCTTTACCACTTCAGAGCGTAATGCGCTCTGTCAGATGATCTTTCAGGGTTCAGAGTGGCGCTCTTCTCATCTTCCTCTCTTCTCTCAGATTGTCCCTTACTCTCATGATGGCCATCCTAGCCCTACGAGACGTGCAGACCTCAGACAGGGAACTTGTATTAGTGTTCTATGTCTAGATGCATTTGATTGATTGGAACCACCAATACTTCAATCAAGATCGAAGGCAGTTGAGTTTGAGGCATGGGGCACGCTTCTGCTATTCCTTGGCCTAAGAGCCGGCGGGACGCGGTTTACAAGTAGATGCTCGGTCTCGTACGACCGATTAGCCAGCTTATCCTGCTTTCGTTGTATACAGCGGAGTGCCGAAATCCTTCGCAGTCACCTTACACGTATCGTCGACACGTAGGACGCTATGCACCGATGTTTTTCCGCTATCGTAAGGTTTTGCCTAGGCAGAGCCCCTTGGCCTGCTGTGTACACTTGGAGTACACTTTGAGTCTCGTTTGGCCAGGAAGGAGTGAAATTGAAGGAATCAGAGTGATGTTACATGTGCCAATGGCTCCATTAAATAAGTCGATCCAACCCAGTGAAAGCGAGGTGCCATGTATATACGTGTAAGAGTGATGCGAATAAAGTATGGCTTTTGAGGATGCATTACAAGAAGAGTAATCTTGCCAGCTCAAATAGCACTGTCCAAGTGCAAGAAAATCAGCATGCTGAATAGGAGTAGCTCGCGAAATCAGACGTACCTCCTCCAATAACGACGAATACAACAATGCCCAATGCCCACGTATTTATAGGGCTCCGTTTTGCCAGCTGTTCCTGCCGCGAGGGATTCGTAGGCTTTTTCCCTGACCTAGCATCTTTGGCGAACTTGGCGTTCTTTTGACGCATCTCGAATTGTGTAGGCTGTTTGAGAGCGGTCGGCACAGAGTCAGCTTTTGTGAAAGGGAAATTTGGAGTGCAGCCATACCATATTGATGATATGGAACGAAAAGATGGGCTAAGGAGTGGGCAAGTTGAGGGTATGGGTGAGAGATTGGTAGTAAAGTGACACGTAGACGCGTCTCGTGTGTTCTCTTGCTCTTTACTTACCACCATATGGTAATCTTCTTTAGGCTTCAAATCTTTCTTTGTTCACCATTGCATTGCCTAGTAGCATATGGCCCCGATATCTGGACACGGCCTTTTGACCTTTCGAGACCAGGATGAATATGACGTCTGCTCCCGTATGCCTGCAAGCAGGAACGGCTAGTCTCTCAAGCTCTCACCTAGGAGCCTTCCCGATCGGTCATGGTAAACACGCGAACCCTAAAGATTGCGAGGAGTGACCATTTATGCGTCATACCTTGGAGTAAAGCGTCCTCCGACGAGGGACGGATCCCCTGCAACTAGGTTACACGCGTCTAACGCATTCCCAAGTTCCAACGGGAGCTGCCGTCCATTCGTTTCGAAAGTGTCTAGAAGATTTTGAACCCTACATCAACCTTTCTGATTTCCCTGTTCCTACTTACTCAGAAAGAAGAATGTCGACAAACCCCTATCTGGTGCTTCTCTGCATCTTCGACTCCGCGGCTATGTTTTGCTTGCCTAGACCAAACCTCGATTTGCTCCTGGACAGGCCTACATACAGTGCTTTTTTGACAGACACAATTTCCCAGAGGGTCTTCTTTCACCGCCTTGAGTTTGTGGAACTTAGACTTCCCCAGGTGATCGGCCCTAACCCATCGGGTCTATGTACATTGATGACGGATGTCGTTTCATTGATCATCAACTATCCGAATTCGCATATAAGAGGGACGTCAAAAAGTTGACGGACCAGCACACTTCATCCTTGCAAAACTTACCCGAGTCTCAGCTTCCGACCAAGATGAAGTTCTCCATTGCTGCCTTTGTTCTTACCCTCGCCGCTTCCGAGATCTCGTCTGCGTCTGCACTAGCCGTACGCGCTGGAGCCCCCGGCGACGCCCAGATTTCTTGCGACGGAGACCGTGCAAAGATAGGCCAATATAATGGGGATTTTAGTGAAGCTTGTGTCCGTTTGGTATGTGGAGAATCACTCATTGGAACCGATTCGGTACTAAACTTTTTGACCCCTTAGGTGAATGACTGTCACCGAACCCTGAATAACACGAAATCCATTGATGTGTGGGCCCACCGTAGTTGTGTAGCGGGAGCGACTTGTTCTGGTGTAAGTCGGCCTTTTGCATCAGTCTTACTGCAAACTTCATTGGAACCTTAGGTCAATCTTGTCTCGACCATTGCTCAATGCGATAATACGGCCGTTCCGGGGCAGGTCAGATTAGCCAATTTGAGTACCGCTGTGAGTGCTTTAGCCGTACTCTAGTCTCTAGGATCTCATCAGTTTGACATCATCCATGACGCCCCTAGGTCTTCGAAGAGATGACCGCAGGCTGTAGTTCCAAAAAGAGCTGTTCCATGTCGCACCAAAATTACATCGACTTTTTCTACGGTTCTCTTTCCGCTATTAACAGCAATGTCTGGCCGAAGTGAGTTTTGAAAAGTTGCTTACAGCTTGTGGGAGTTCTGATCTTTTGGTTCTAGTTCTACAGACCAAGTGACCAATTGGTGGAATGCCATCACGAGCTGGACAAAGACTGGAGACACTATTCCTTACCATAACTTCAACGATTGGCTTCACCTCGTTTTCGACGCCAACTCCAACCCTCCATCTCCGGTTTAGACATTTGACTGTGGCCGAATTAGTTTTCCACTAGCGCCCAACTAGCACGGACTTTTTTACAAATGTACTTTATATTCAGGACTATGTAATTCTAATCAGGTTTCTTGGCATATCTGTGGCTCGTTGGATGTAAGAAGCATGATTACAGGCGGCGAAAGTACCTTGAGATGTTCGCTACAAGGAAAGGAGGGAATAGACGGTCGCGGAAATGACGGGTCGCGGGGACGGGGTATGGCGGGGACGGGGACGGGGCTGCTTCTCTCATCCCGCGCCAAACCCGTGACCGTCAACCCGTACACAACCCGCCGCCTGGTACTACAGAAAGTGACTGTTGGAATAATTATTTACAGGAACCTTCAGCAGAGTCATAGGTAAGAGCATTACATACTACACCAATTGCGAAAAAAGTCCTCATGCTTCATATCAGTGATAGTATGTAACAGTACCCGGAATTTTGCCTCTTCCCGTCTGACCATGAATCCCCGTGACCCGTGAGGCACGGGTTTTGACGGGGACGGGACGGGTCAGAATTTTTCCCCGCGGATCCCTCTGCTGTTCCCTAAGGAAGCGCTTGCAGGAAGTAGTGGAGAAGAGGTTTGGGAGCGGATTTGAACGACTACATATGTACTCCAAGTCCTTTCATTTCAGCGCTCACATCATTTTTTCTCAATTGAACCATGACCAGTGATACGAGCGGAAACGCCTCTTCAAGTCTAATTCCTTACCGTGACGGAAGAAGGCGTGAGGCAATACTAAAGCACGTGCTTGCGATCGTCAGGAACACGCAATGATGAAGCTTCATGGAAGAACGACTTCAGCAAGGTTGGAGACGTATGCTATTGTTGGACGTTATAATAGAAGTCCAGCAAGACATATATGTACTTGGAGGCACTGGTTATAGACACGTAGATGCGTGGAAATGACAACAATGTTCATAGTACGAGGAAAAGATGTACAGAGAGGAAAGTTTTGCATCTGTTGAAGGCACAGAAAAATGGAAGAAATTACGAGTATCCACACATACTACATGTGCAGTGGTTAAAAAGTGATATACCAGACAGGACCCAAGGAGTATATACTAGTATAGTGTTAGTGTAAGTAGTACTAGTACGTACCTGAGCCCCAGTGAAAAGTCAGTGGGCCCCAGAGCGAACCCCAGCGAATGTTCAAAACGCTCAGTCTGATTCGCCTGTGTTCGCTCTCGTTACAAAATTGTGCACCGCTCATTATCTGTATTGAGTCAAACTGAGTCCGAGCGAGCATTTTTTGGAAGATTTTGAGTATATTCGCTCTCATTCGCTCTCGTCCGTTTGTTTG
>JAACJM010000017.1:600000-888390 GCA_013368315.1 Tetrapyrgos nigripes
GGAAGATCCCAAGTCAAGAAAGGGGTGTTTAGAGATACAGGGATCGGCAGCTGAAGCTGGCTTCATGAAATAGTACGCCAATCAATGTATACATTAACCAAGATACACCAATGTATATGTTAAGAAAGATAAACAGAAAAAACATGTCTGCTGAACCAGTTGGTTAGCAGTTGTCCATTAGATGAAAGTAATATCATTTTCCATTTGCTCTTCATGGTCAGCCCAATCCAAATCGATAGATGGGCTGAGTGCATTATGTGACAAGCTCAGTCTTCAATGAGTCATAATGTTGATAAATACATTACCTGTAAGTCAACTGATGTATACTGTTAATCTTGGAATGCAGACAAGAAATGATGACTCCACCATGAAGTTTCATGGCGACAATATGTGAGAAGTAGTTGCAATCATGTTTCTGGAAGTTTGCTTGCAAAACAGTGGATGCAGTGAATATGAATCCATCTTTGATACTGCATTGTGATGCGCAGATGTATTCATTTGATGACTAGACAACATTGGAATGAGGTGCAATCCAAGCAGTTGTGGAGAATTACCTGCATACAGTGGAACACCTAATGGGATGATACATGGTATGCCTTTAAAGGGTATCAAAATTCCATCAATAGTGACCTGCAAAGTCATTAGATGATTGTAAGCTTGAAAGAATGTCTACGAACATCACTGTACTGTCAGACATCAGTAGATGCTGACTTCACATTCAATGCTAACTGGCCAAGTGGTAGAAGGGTCTTTTGGGAGCTGTTCACAGCTCTGAAACAGTGAGGGCACATCATGGGATATCTGGTTGAGTGAGTACAGAATGGGTTGTGGCACTCAATTGAGAATATCAAGTTATTGCCGCAATGGTATGATCCAGAGTACCACTTGCTGTGAAGTAGTCCCCTGTCCATAGCTACTTGCTGGTCTGTTTGCAGAGGACTGTCACCACAATCAATCAATGCAGGCATATCCTGACTCCCTTTATAAGTCGCCAGACAGGAACATAACTGCGATGAGAACATACTGAGTAGTCATCTCCATGTAGCAACCATATCATCAGGAAAATGGTCCCAGAGTAATTCTGGCTATTATAGTTAATCCATGTGTTATGACTTACTATGACTTGCTACTCTTAGATACCTCTGGTACTAATGAAAATGATATTGAAGCTTAATGTCATCCTCATTTTGTTCACCAAATACTATCCAAAAGTACCTGATATTATCAGTGTTCATCCATTGAGCTATGAAGTAGTACTACAGTAGCTAAACAATAACAGGTCTTCAAGTCAAATTGAAGTATGAAAGATTATCCTTGAAGATATTAACCCAAAATCTGTCACAATCATCCAACACAGTTTCACTGGACCATTCACCAGGTACTGCTCCACCCCATTTTGGAAATAGATGTATGCTTCGTCTAATCTTCTCAAGCAGAATGATAGATGTGGATGGTGAATTACCAGACATCTGGCGTTTCACTTTATGGAGACCAGAGTAAGGGTCTCCTCGAGCAGAGAACTTGGTATACCACTCAATGTAGGCCAAGTGCAGAGGCAGGGGCATGTCTGAAGGGAATAGTGTTTTGAGATCTTACATGGAAGGGAAAAAATGACCCAAACTCATCTGATACGCATATCTGGAGACCAGTAGTTTAGTTTTTTAAACAGTGTATTGGGCAAAGACTTACCATGGAGACACTCATTACCGTTGGCAGTGTCCTTGATCTGTATTAGTGCAGGGTCAAATTGAGAAGCCTGGACAACCTTGTTTGCTTTCTTGCACATCCAATGAGGCCTTGCACATACTGAGTTGAGGGTCTCTTTCCCATACAAGTCATGGTTGACAAACTTGACTTTATGCCAAATGGGTATGTCCCAAAAAGGTAAACTGACAAACTTGGCCCAGTCTTCAATATCTGCAGGCCTGATGTCAGGATCTCAAAATTGGACAATAAAGTGCTTGAGAGCATGTACAAATTGTGTAGCTCCATAGCCAGTTGAGCTCATGTCCTCAATTTTACTCAATGGAACAGACTTTTCAGTAGGGTTTTGTGTCATCTTGGGTGTGAGTGTACACTTCAGGTCTGATAGTGTTTGTCGTGAACCTGGAAAATTGTAGTGTCTGCTGGAAGAAGAGCTGATTTGGGAATCAGTGTCAAAGGAAGATGGTGTTGAGTTGGGTGATAGTCTCCATGATATGTATGTAGTGTGATAGAGAACCTTTTCCCTCTGCTCCAGCCAGCGAGCCATCTGTGGATACTTGTCTTTATGATTCATTGTGCAATATACAGACTTGGCAAAGTCTATATGGAGCCGTTCAGTAGTCTCGGTGTTGTAATTATCTGTCATTCCAAATTGCTCAATGCGTGTGGTGTAATGGGATAGAAAGTGGAGTTTCAGCAGGTTAAAATGCTCTCAGAGACCCAAATCTATGAAGATTTGCTTGTAGGAATGGAAAGTTTTGAGAGAGGTGGACAAAGATTGTAAGGACTCCTGGTTGTGAATAGGATAATTGGAAAGGTAGAGAAAATCAAGCATGGCACAGGTTGCTGCCAAGAGCTTGTTGGACTGAGCAGTAGTGAGGGAAGGGATGTCAGTGACCACACCAAGAATGAACATGCACATCTGTTTATGCTCTGTACCAGAAACATGTGAAAGAGATGAAATGCCTTTATGGAAAATGCATATGCTCTGATTGGCTGGTAGACGACGTATATGTGCATCAATCTCTGCTTTGCTGCAAACATTGGTCAGCCAGCCAATAAGGTGTTTCATGAAGTATGTCAGGGGTGATGGATTGGAAAATGTTGCAGTAGGGATGCTGGACAAGCTTGATGTTCTGCTCCAGACAGTTATCTTCCCACTCTGGAATATGGCAAGACTTCACAGCTTCAACAGCTTTTTGAAAGTTGCGAGGGCACTTGGTACATGGATAGATACCCAATTCGTTCTTCTCGGTCTCACATGATGAACAATCCCCATAATAGGCACATGTAACCAGCACCTGCTCTGGATAGTCCCCAACATATGAAGCTAGTAGTGGGTGACACCTTCTCCAGACACCATCTCTGCTTTTTATTTTGACTCTGTCAGTGTCAAGGTTGTCAATACACTCAAATAACCACCCAAGTCACACAATATGAGACAGATACAAAGCAGTAGATTGAGAGATAGAAATAGAGGAGGAGAGACAAGTAAGCTGACTATGCTCTACACTGCGTAGTATGGTATGGAGCAGAGATGAAGTGAATGAACTAAAGGACTAACTAGAATGTCTAGTGGTCTATATAGAAGAGCAATGAATAAGTGATAGGGAAAAGATAGGAGAAACATAGGCACATAAGTGGAGAAATGTAGGAGAAAGATAGGATTGATAGAATGGAAGATTGATTGATAGTTACTATAGAGTTTGACAGGTTTTATAAGGTTCAAAGTCAGTAATATAAGGTTTAAATTGTATTTTAAAGATCCTTTACAAAAGACTAATCTTTGCTGTGAGTTCGTCCCTTTATTTCGTTTCCCTTATATTCATACACCGCTCTGTGTGTAGGACCTCTGGGCTGTCCACATTTCTCCTTCTATGCCTCTGTGGCTAATCACTCGTCTCTGTGACTAAAGCCTCAGTGGCTATTACATCTACCTGCCATGGGCATGATCCTCCTCTCCCAAAAAATCATGCTTGTCTCATTTCTCCTTTTCTAGTCATGATATCCATTTTTCTCCTTACAAACCAAATCTATGGTGAGACGGGATAGGTAAGCTACGTCTGCAATGGACATTGAACAGATCTCAGTTTTGGTCAGCAAAGGACACTCGGTTTCTGCATGTGGCTATGTTCAAAGCCTCCTGATTTTTCCCGTCCGTCCTTTTCCGTTACTTGCCCCTATTATCAAGCTCCTTTTCACCCATTACTGTACTTTTCACTCACTGACCTCTTCGTAATTTAAAAAAGCTACATTTTATTTGTATTTTATTTCTTGTATTCTTAACATTTCCTTCCAGCCACATACTCGCCATACCTGGGCTTTACTATCATTGTGAGGGTCTATACTCAACACCACAACATTCTTCAAGCATCTGAGAGTAGCAGGAAAGCACTCCGCGTGGCGTGTACGAGGCCACAGGGCTCACCACAAACTTTAAGGGTCAATGCAGTCAGGAAGAAAGAGAACTGATAACTGAAAACGGAACATGATTGCCCTCGAAGTAGAAAACAAAACTGAGGGGAAAAGAGAATTAAGCAAAACAGACAATATGAGTCTAGGATGCTGATCGCTGAAATACGAACGGGTGAAAATGGAACGAAATAGGAGAGAACGGGAGTAACCGGGGTACGGAATAGGCATAGCCACAAGCAGAAAGTGAGTGTAAAGAAGTCCATCTTGACTATGGGCGACGAGGACGATGGCACACAGTCTGCAAGCTCAAGTTCCGCATGTTCTGGTTGTAATGTGGAAATGATGATTGATTGCGAGGCAGTGGAGGATATAGAGTGTGTATGCAACACGACAGTGGGCAAGCCAGTGCCAATAGGTGCTGGTCTTGGTTCCAAACAGCAGGTAACATCAGGGTCGATGGAATGCAACACAACTTCTGGCACAGTTATTTCAACGGAAGATGATGCATACATAGCATTGCTAGCCGATGAACAAACCACATTGCCAGTGCTGGATGTTGCAGAGTCAGGGAAAGGGTGCGCATTCTGAGAGAATGGGGTGCCAGCAGGCACAACATCCGAAACTGTACGAGACGATGAGGTAGAAGCCTGAGTCTGACTTGGATTTCTCAAAGCAGCTTTATCTTCTAAAACCTGCAAATGGAAGACGTGAATGAGTAGACAAAAAGGCATGATCGGTAGCAGGCAAAGACACAAAAGAGGGAGCATTCGTGTATCATAGTCCTCCAAAACCACGCGTCGCTCTGCATATCACTGTTCCTGATACGCCGGTACAAAATCGCTGCAGGATGATCTTCAAGCTCTGACCTTCTGTACAATCCATCATCCCATTTTCAAGTTTACAGGTCATAAGTAGTACACAAGGGGAAAATACTTGAAGTTAACAATTCGTTACCCCAATTCTACATTAAGTACTATGGGGTGGGACTGAGAAAGATCCTCCCCTTGTACCTGTCTCCACAGGGACCAACCGAGACAATCTTCCTTCTATAGGGCGAGAGGGTTCTGCTACGGGAAGGTATCTCGGGAGTATAGAGAAGTTATAGACATAGAAAACCCTATTCCTATCTCATTGGACTTGATCTCAACTTCTATGTCACCGGAAAGCCTTTTGTGTTCAAACCAAAAAACTCTACGATCATTGTTCATTTTTAAACTTGAAGCCCAGCTTCCAGGAATCCAGCCAAAGCTAAGTTTGGACACGAATGTTTGAACCTTATGAGGAACCGCTGTTCACGCTGGAGTGGCCGTTGTGCTACGTGGAGTGGAGTAGTTGTATTCCTGCCCCCCTGACAGCCATCCTGCTCTACCTACTCTCTAGCTAAACATTGCCAAACACCTTGTTCCTACCCCGAATAGGCTATATCTAGGCGATCACATGACTAGGGAATAGGGGATTTCCCTATTCCAACGCTACTCAGTATTAGCCCGAATGTCCCCTGAATCAGGTCCTCATGATAGCGGTAAAGACATATGTACATGGTCGTGGACGTGCCAGAAGGCACTGATTTCAACCTCTATGTCACGGTCACTGGAAAGCCTTTTTTGACCGCGACTTAACCAGGAACGTTACCCTGGTCAACGTACTACTACTTCTTCAGGTCCCCATCATCCGCCGCTACAAGGAAATTTGCACTCAGGACGGGTCCTTTTTCTTCGAAGCCTAACGTTGGCCAGAAGAGATCACATGCAAATATCGAGAAAGGTATTTAATCAAGTCGACGAACAACAACTAACCTCAGGTTTCCTCGACATCGGACAACCTCTCCAATCAGCATACTTAACCAATCTCAAAGCTTTCGTTCTCTGCATCAATAATGCAACTCAAGCTCAACAGAATCTTCGTCGCAGTCAGCATCATGTTGATCACAGGTCAATTTGGCACTGCTCAAGGGTGCCAGACCTTCGATGATTTTCCTGGAAGTGATGTACGTGAACAAGAAAAGTTTTACTAGACAGTTGACCGGTACTGAAATTTTATTATATGCAGGTGTGCTGCTTGTTTGTAAATCATTGATATTTGGAAACATCTGTCTAATGAGACCATTAGCATTATGAAAACAGAGTTATACTCTCTTCCTCTCTCTCCTTGATGATAGCATCAGAAGTGCAATCCGAAGATATCATACAGTGTATGGGATCATGACGTTGAGGTACGAGAGTCGATGACCACCTGCATTGGCTTGCAGCACACTGAGTCTACCATGATTAAGCGAGATGGGGATGTGAAAGCAAGCCCACTCGCTCTAAACGCACCTTTGGTGAGCAATTTGCAATTTTTTCTGTCTGTGGGCAATTTTCAGGAAGTGGAGAAGGAAATACTATGATGGACTATGAAGCAATGTAGCAGTACAGATGCAACTTCATTGAAGTTGTAAAGAACTGGGGTAAGGGGCCACTGCTTCGCATGGCAAGCTACGAGGCCCCTTCCTTTGGTATGGTCTTCAGCAGGACCAAAATTACATCTTCCATGTAGAGCAATTGTGAGGCAAAACACATAATATTGACTATACCAGAACTTGTAAGACAGAGAACAGTAAATGAACAATGTTCAACATTGAATAATGCATAAGGATTCAAAATATATACAGAAATGACTTCAGCATCCGATATATAAAAGAAACATCAATGTTAGCACCCAAGATCATAGATGTCTCAGAATGAATGAGAACGACGGGCATCCTGACCACCAACAGTTCTAACAACCCAACTTTAACTAGGAAGTAAGGTCAATGACGTGAGCAGCCCGTTTCCCAATAACACCTGCGCCTGCGCCATACCAGCAAAGGCCAATGCAAAAAAACCAACCGGTGGTAAACATTGTCACCTGTGCATGAAGCGCTGGATCTTCAAGGCGGATCCAGGAGTGGGATGGGTAGAATGAGGTGAACAGTGTAACGGTTCCTCTCAGCTTGGACCTAGACGTACGAGTAGACCTCTTTCTACTCTGTGAAATAGACGATAGAGAGGTACAAAGTACGCGATGGAGGTACGAGACAAGAGAAAAGCTAAATAAAAGAACATGACAAAAATACGCACCAACGGGGCCTCGCTATCGTTTTGCCTGTGTGTATATGTCTTGTGCGTGACTCGGAAGATAAGGACTTTGCCTAGGCCAGGCCATGTCTAGTAGTCGTGAAATGCGAAGGGTGAGACGGGGAGAGGAGGTGGTCGTGAGGGTGAAGGTCGAGTCTGGACACGCTGGCATGACGTCGTGGTTGTCGTCACATGGATCTGATCCAGACCGCGTCTAAACATTTCCGACCTTCGGTTGTCAGGAGTAAAGACCGACTTAGGGGTGGGAGATTGAACCCGTGGAAAAGATTTGGAAGGTCGCTCTGCGACATAAATTGAAAATTGACTCAGCCTAAAGGCCTCGTAAATGGTCAATATTGAATTTGAGAAAGGATGAAGCGGCAGTGGAGAGACCCAGGTGCAGTGGGGAACAGGGAAGAAAGCAGCGTCGAAGGCAAGGCGCAAACGCTGCCTTGGTTACCAGTTGTTCCGAGAAACCCATGAACAACGTCATAATGGATGGGCGCTCGACGAGCGGCAATGAACAGGGGTGGGAGTTTGAACCCGTGGAAAAGCTTTGGGAGGTCACTACGACATAAATTAACTCAGCCTAAAGGCCTCGTAATAATGAAAAAATGTGATATATTCACTGTACTGTAGATACATAGCTTGCAAACAGAGGCCTATGGCACAGAGAGCACGAGTAGATGGTGGTGGAAGTTGAAAAAAGACACGTTTAACGTTTCCGCATGTGGATCAACGTCATCAAAGCTGGAAATGCGGATGACACTTTGAATACCATGTAGTGAACGCAAGGAAAACTACGACCGAAAGGTCTTCGGATGTAAAGAATCAGGGTGGTAAACAGCCACTTTCCTCAAACTGAATCAAAGTGATTAGCAGATGTCGAGTACATAGAAGTTACATTGAGACTAAAGCTCTAACCCCTTGACCTAAGGTCCAGGAACGATTCCCATCAAGAGGAAAATGTAGACAATAAGACCGACAGGCATTAAGAGCGGGAAGTGAGAGCCGGCAGAGTTAGAGTTTAGTGGTGCAGTTACAGTTGAGAGCTGGCCGGTGGCTGTATATGAGATATTCATCTTGCGGTCTGTGACTGCAATCAGAGAAGCTCCAGTGTCGAGTTTATAGTCCAGCGTAAAGTTGAGCGTGGTTAACCCGGATGGGGATTCAGCGCTATATTCCTATTTGTTCGGACTAGATTTTCTGAACAAAAAAAAAGGCGTACCTCGCGTATTCAACCCCTTCGCCATCCAATACCACCAGCTCCGTGATTTGGAATTCAAGGGGAACACTAATAGCATACGTCCCAGCCGGCAACTCATCTAACCCAACGGCAATCCAACTCGGTGTGTTGTTATCGTCTCCGATGCTCATTAAAGTATCATTAAATCCACTGAGGCTCAGCTGGGAAGGCTCTGCAGATGAAGTAGTTGAAGTTTCATTCTGGCGTTTTTTCAACCCTGCATAGGAGTAAGTATCATCGTCTTCACGGATGGTCAGCTGGGAAGGCTGCGCAGGTAGAGTAGTAGTTATTCCATCCCAACGTTTCGTCAATCCCAAATATGAACAACCGTCCTTCATGCGGATGATGAAAGGATCATCCATTTTCAAATTGCAGCGGGTTTTTGAGGCGAATATTCTGATCATGTGGCTCTGGAAACCAGAGTTTTGGGTTGCGGGAATGCATTTACGGGATGCTCCGGGTCCTCCCTGTTTGGTAGATGCTGGAGGATATTCGTCGCATTCTTGTTTTATGCCTGGAGGCAGGTATGTGTTCACCTCTATTTTGTAAATGTGGTGAATAGGAATTATCAGTATCCCCTTCCGTTTCAGGATAGAAAATTGAAGTAGAAATCATGCTCACCTGTGCAGAAGCCATTACATTTAGCATCAGTTCGACGCTGCTTATACTTTGGATCCTTTGTTCCCCCCCAATTCAACTGTTCCATGTCAGTGGATTTGCCATTGTTTCGGTCAAACATGCCTGTAAATGACCATGTGTTAGTACAGGGATCAGCAGTTGCTACGGAGTGACTCTACCTTTGCACATACTCTCGTACAAAGCATCGCTCTGTCCTTGTCTTAGACGGAAATCAAGCACAGGTATCATTTTCCCATTCTTCTCCTCACAATCCTTTTCGCAGGCAACTGGAAAGGATGTAGTGCCATCATAACACTCAACCTGGCAGCCCACTGGATAAGGGCTCTGTCTTTTACTCAGGCCTGTGGGACAGCTGCTACGCATTGAACTCGTCCGCGTCTGCGTAGAGGTCCTTGTGGAAGCCCGGACTGATGTTTGAGTAATCCCGCGACAATATCCAGGAATTTCATCGCAAGTGGATCCTGATGGACAGCCTATAATTTTTGGAACTAGTCAACCTTTTGGGGAAACAACAAAAGAAAATGAAAACGCACATCCGCCATAGCTACATTGCACCTCCCCGGGCTTACAACAGCCAAGACTGCCTTGATTATTGCATAGATAACCGGCTGGACAAGCATGTGCATTACAGCAGATAGATCCGGGGTCCGTACAAAACTTTCCACCACAGGTTTCGGCACTATTCGGGCAGCATCCGAGACTACCTCTGCACTGAGAGTCAGTTGGGCAACAGTCCGGGTTGCACTATAGGGGATATTCGAGGTCGCCATGCTGAATTAGTCTTCCGTTTGGAAATATGTATATGTGGGGGATAAATCACAAAGTTGAACTCACACATCGATATCCTCCCGGACAACAATCTTCTCCACAGTCAACAGGATAGCCTGCTGGGCATTCTTCAACTTGCCTGCTATTCAGACGAGAGTCAGAAAAGACATCGTTGAACTCGCTGATGACGGATCCGCGGGAGATCAAAGTAAGGGTATCGTTTCGCGAGAACGCGATGTCCGGAGCGAAATCTCCAGAGGTTGCACGGAAAAGATCTGGATCATTGACGTCGAGTTCGCGGTCGTCAGGGATTTGAGCTGACACTCCAAGGACAATTAGGAAGAAGATTAGAATCGTTGGAAATTTAGAGTGGGAGATGACCATGGTTCGGATGGATCGAGGAATACCCCAAGGGTTGGGAGGCGGACCCTTCATATACAATTTACAAGCTGTTTGTCAAACCCGCATTTCCACCACCCCGGTATAGGAGTAGGAAAAGACTGGGAAATCAACAATTGATACGGCTTGGCCCACACTTTGATGGAGGCGCATCTGTCAAGACCATAAGCACGGTAGTTTTGCGGTAGTTCTATCCTGTCAACCTTGATAGATGGTTCATTATTCCAGATTTATACTAGGCTTGCGGAAGATAAAAGCATTCGAAAGGTTGCAACAGCTACTCAGTAACCAGTGCCGGTATATACTTAAAAAAGAACAAGAATATTAATGTCCGTATTTGGGGCCCAGTGAGTGTGAATCAAAGTTTATGAACGCTTGACAGAATCAGGCTTTCCATTCCGTCTTGAAGCTATGTAGTATTAAATCTTTTGGTCGCACGCCAAGCTGTGACACACAATTGGTTGCGTTCAATGTAACCAAACGTGGGCGTGGCGGGCAGGGCGGAAAAGCCGTCTTTGAGAAGTGCCTGAACGTCTTCTTACTTCTCACCCTCCTTCCCATCCCTCGTGAAATATTATTTCTATCCAACCAGGATTCAGAGCGGACAAGGGGTACCTGCCTAAGGTACCTCGTGGTCTCATTCGTTAGCACCACAAGTGGCTTTGGGCAGGGTGAAGAGCAGCCTGCGAGACGATGGAATGGACTTCAAAGCTGTTAAACAGATGGTAATACCAGTGCCACAGACTCGCTAGAGCCGTAAGTGCAAAGGCGATGCAGGTACCCATTCTGATCCCCTGTTTTGCATTTATCTTCCATCTTTTCGAAGCCGTTGTGCATTCATCCACCATTGACCAACACTTCCATCTGTCAATCACTCTTGGGCGCAAGGGGGAGGCGGACCGCATATCCGGCACATAGGGTAGGGGGGGAGGGGGGGGTCAGGTCTGACCAAACTTTTTTTGGACAGCACCTAGGACAGGGTATCTTGAGCTTGTTTTTTGTTAATTACCTAGAGTTGTACAATTCTCAAGACTTTCCTACCTTTTTGTGGCTATCTATTGCTAGAAGCTGCAAATGTGCAACAAATACTCGTCTCAGGTAGAGTTGAGGTATCTTATCTCTTCTCTTTTTGGCAGTATCAATTTAGGGTTAGGGCTTCTAGTATCTTATCTATGTATCATGTGACCGTAGATATACCATATAAGGCAGGTGAGGGGGGGGAGGGGGTACTCTGGGTGGTGCCAAAATTTTTTTCAACTCACCTGCCTCCCCCTTGCTTGGGCAGTATTGTATAAGAGTCAGACAAGTTCTCCAATACTAAATGCTAGCCCTTCTTTCTCTACAATACAAATTTTCATAATGCATGGACTGGGGCTCAGCTTCACGAGTTGGGTGAGGGCTAATCATTTCGAGTCGAGTCAGAAATTGCACAAGAGCACAAGAAAGTAGTGGAAAAGGCAACCCCAATTCAGGACTGGGGCCCAGAGATGAGTTGGAGATGAGATTGGGAGAGTAGAATGCGAGAGAGACTGCAAATACAATGATGTACTATAATACGAATGACCGTAAGAAACAAGAGTTGTGCAAACTCTTGAATCACGGTGAGATCTCATTGATCTTAAGCTTGAAATATTTGATGATTAAATAATCCAATCCAATCATCACAGTATGCTTCACTGTAGTCTCCATTTCATAGTTCACAATTTCTTTGATTCATACACTGGAGTCCAAACTCCAGGTTGTCTTCATTGACTGCCTCTGTGGGTTATGCCAGCCTCCCCAAGTGACCCCCAGGATCTGTCTTGACAATCTAATATCTTCACTTGCATTTTCCTCTTTTTCCAGTCTCATTCCCTTCTTTATTGTTTTATGTTCATTTCAAACTGTATCGCCACTGCGGATACACCTGAGCAACCAAAGACTCACCTCGATCTTCTTTTCTTCATGTATTTTGGTACATACCTTGTAATGTTCTTATCTTCAGGCAGCTGAAGAGGGCTATCTTGAATCAATCTTTGTCTTGGGCCTTCTTCAGGTATCTTTCAGTTTGGCATACATACCCTCCTCAACCTCAGTCCTCCATTGTCTAGTACATCAGTTTTGAAAACATCTCCTTTCATTATTTGTACTTACATAGTACAACCTTGTGACAGTGGGTATAATATTGTAGCCTGTAGCCTGTAGGCATCAATGCAGTTGCAGTTTTATTGGTAACTGAACTTAATTATGAGGCTGAAGAATGAGGCTGAGTTCTTGGCTTCTGTGGGCTGTTCCCCAGCATTGATAGGATACTGTGGCAGCTGTGTGTTCCAGCATGGCACATAATTGTCATTCTCTCTATTCTTCAACTCTCCACAGTCTTGCTCCCAGTGCATCATTTGTTCTATGGTTTGTGGCAGTTCAAAGGGGTGATATGGAATGGAAATCAGAACAGTTGGATACTCGAATGGGATTAGACGGATGATGTCTGGATGACAAATGAGGTTGTACAACCCTTGCAGCCTTTTGATGAGGTCCAGTGTTTGGATTTGCAGTAGGATTTCGCCAGGTATGTCATCCAAATTGGCTTCTAATAGGAAGTGAATCCAATTGACACAATCTTCTAGTTCAGCTGCTTCGAGATCAAACACTGGTATGCCGATATTATACATAAACCATCGGCACTCATAGTCGACATGATTGAGAAGTGCCAAGGTGTGTGTTCAAGGTAGAGGAGGATCGGAGGGATGTAGTGTCAGGTTTTTGAAGGATGCGGGCAAGGAATTGGGACATGGAGTATTTACACAGGTGTCTCTAAGTTTGTGTAGAGGAATGCATTTGGTTTCTTTGTTGAACGGGATGACCTGAGTTGATATATATCTTCCAGGTAGGTTCTCCAGTATTTGTCCAGGAGGGATACATGACTGGAGGTGGCTGTAGTCCCGATATTATGTCAGGAACCATGTTTGCAAGAAGAGAGTGAGTTGTTAAATGAGTAAGTATGTGCCCAATGTAGTCGTCTAAATGGTCCCTCAGGCTTGTAAACCACTAGGCAGTCATGATCCAGTCTGTAACATGAGATATTGATGTGGGAAGTGGGCTTCACTGTTGGAATGATTGGCTTCAGAAGTTGTAACTTGCAAACTTGGATTTGAAAAATATCAGGACTGGGGTACATGTAGATGTAGCTACTGTATATATACTGTAAGTATGAGTCAATATGAGTCAGAATGAGTCAGAGTAAGTAAATGAGTCAGTAAGACTCAAGTACATTTGTTGTACATGTGTCACAAGGTAGACAAGTCAATATGAGTCAGAATGAAAATAGGGAAAGGCATGGAAAAATGAGAGATAGGGGTACCTGTAGATATGACTCATGACAGTTTTAGCCAACTTTGTCAACTCCACATCACTGCCACATCAGTCAGAGTTTGAATTCCAATGCCTTTCTAAATTTTAATCAGGAAGAGACCCCCAACCCCCTCTCCTAGACCAGAATTGTCTTTCCAGACTGCTTTACCGTCGCTTACAAGTCCCTTCAGAGATATCACTTTTCATATGATGGGTGATTATGTTCTCTGTCATTCTATATGACGCGTATGTCAAAGCTGTTCATGTCTCTACTGTGTCGTTTTTGCGCATCATCTGCAACTCTCTCCACTCACAACTCTCCAGTTTTGTGTTTTCTGAACCAATTTATTTCTTAGTACAACTTCGTGGCCTCAGGTACCTATTTCACATTGAATGGAATGATTTATGCAAACCTTATTTCATCCATATGATTCCATATGTGTGTTGTGAGAGGAATTGCTGACTTGTATCGACTACTGATGTTTGTGCAAACAGGGACACCCATATCTGGAACCAAGCCCTGCTCTGCCATGTGGTAGTTGTTAAGAGTGAAGAAAATTTTCAGATATGCCACAAGGTTGCTAGCTTTTCAGGTCCACTAACACGTGCTCTGTTCATTTTTCAAAAGTTTCTTGGATACACAGTGGATGAGAATCAGCCACAAATCCATTTTCAGAGCATATAAAAGCAGAAGAAAGGCCCCAGGTTCTTCACAATGCAGTTGTTTGCACTTATAAACTTCTCCTACATTCCACTCCTCCAACCAAGCTTTTTCACTCACTATGCCCACTCTGCATGGTGTTGGAAAGTGGTATGTTGATGACAATGGCCATGAGTATGTTCTCAGTGAAGATGGGCACTGGCACCTTCATGAATCCACTTCAGTACCTGCATTAAATTTTGTATGTGCATTGCTGACAAGGGTAATTTTATAGATATGATTATGCAATGATATGAGATCCCTACCTACTTGAATAGCCTGATGATATCAGAAATATCTGAAAATAGCAAGTATTAGAGAGCAAATACTGGTGTTGTTACATCAGCTCAATACTCCTACAGTATTCTGATGTAGGAGCTAATGTTGGCTAACAAAGTGAAATTAAAAGGGGGGGTCTTTTAATATTGGGTACCTTTGGATATCCTCACTATTGCAAAAGAAAGTGACTATTTTGCTTAAGATAGCGGATGATAGCTCACATTATCTGATGACTGTTTTCCTGATGATCCACAACTCATTGAGGAAAGCCTGAAGCAGAGTTAACAGAGAGTAGTCAGGCAGAGGACTTAAAATTACCTCAAAGTCAAACATAGAAAGATGATTCTGCTGGTTCAGCATCAAGAGAAGAGTGTTAAGACTGCTGAGAACAAAGGGCAGCAGATAGGAGCAACAGATGGAATGGTTAGTGAGTGACTGGACCTTACATGACAAGGAGAATGGCATCCAAGGGGTAAAGGGGTTGAGGAAATGTTGATGCTGACGACAACATACACAGGCTTCATGGATGAGGTGGTTTATGGCAAGACAGGATCAGAATGATTGGAACAACTGGAGCCTGCAGGTAGAAGCAAACTCTACCTGCACTGAAAGATAAAACAAATTTGTCTTTCACATCGAGTAGCACACAAACAAATGTGGATGACCACAACAGTCAACCAAAAAGAAGAAAAAAAAATGAGACCTAAAAAGGAAAGTAGGGATGCCATGGTACTGAATGCCAAATAGGGACTCAAAAAGAAAGAGAGTGGAAACTGATGGATTACAAGCAAGCAAGGACAGAGAGAATGTAATAGGTAAGGTGGTGACAGATTAAGCAACAGAACACATAGACGATCTTCACTTTGAAAGCAAAATGTGCAAAGCACAAACTGGGAGTTCAAGTAAACCATAAACATGGTGAACTAGCGCATTTACATTGTAATGGAACAACATAAGTATCTTGTATTCTGTTTCTTTGAGTTTGCTATGTCTCAATTTACTGTACTTGCAATGTAATTGATACTTCAGGCATGCCTCAGGCATCTGTTTTCTCTTTCTTTCTTTCCTTTCTACAACATTCTGATGAAAGTTCTGTTCTATTCTAGATAGTTCTAATGACTCACTAATTACATATATAAGTATCTCAGTATGTACTCTTGTAAGAACCTTTCCTACCTCACAATACACATCTGTGTTTGAATCTTACATCTTGACTGATCATAAGTCAGCATCCTTAGTAACACACAAGCTTGCTTAGTGTGCTGTTTCTTGACCTTGACTGACGTCCACATGCTCACCAAGTGCTCAAGAACCTGGTATTTCATGGTAATGTGAAAGCTTGCCTTGACTTAAGTACCTTTTTCTCACTACTGATCATCTCAGAGTCTCCTGAACCTGAACCAAACCAGTGGTTCATTACATACATGTAGCCATCAACCTTCTATGTAGAACAATAGAAGTACGTAGACAATAGATACTAGTAAGAACAGTAGGTAATTACCATCATTGATCTATCGTAAGTAGTAAATACATCATTCTCAGTGCCACAGTAGTCATATGTAGTTACATGAGCAACCCTGTATCACATGTATTTACTCTCCCTCTCAGGTATAAAAGGGACTCATAGATGGCCCTCTAATAACAAGTTTAACACTTACTTTCATCACTCAACAAGCCTCTCACAAGCTCTTATCAAGCTACTCTTATCCCCAGGTAAGTATGGAGTTGCCACTCTACTTTTAGTGTACTGTTCATACCATGCCTGCTCAACAAAACAGTCATACTGTGAGGGACTGTGCTAGTTGGTAGCATGACGCACCAACAAGACTGAAAGATTGCAAGGGCTATGCTGATAGGTTGAGAGCTACTATGTGTGGTAACGATAGCTCTCAACCAGAACATAGCTCAAATGAATGGAAGGGTGTCTGCTGAAGTCATCATGAGTACAAGAGGTGGCGCAATGCATTGCTTCTCATCTGGTAGTCAGTGTAAAGTGAAGCCGACAGGAAATACAATTGATGTAGGGCAAGGAAGCCATTGTGCTGTCACAGAAAACCTGAATGGATTAGTGCCCACCTTTGTGAGGGAAGGAAGACAATGGCACTCACTGTGGCTTGCAAACTGTTTTGGAGCTAAAGTGAGAGTAATTGCTCATGGGCGCTCATCAAAAAAAATGGAGCCCTGTAGTTAGAACCAGATTCTATGTGCACAAGATGACAAAACAAGTATTGCACTGTTGCAGAAAACTCTGCGAGGGACTAAGCCTGCCCAAAGCCTGGCCTGAGTGCCAAACAGTGTCATGACATCTATATTTGGTACTATTTATTTCTTCTTATCTCCATATCCTCAGATCTTTATACCATGTGACTCTTGTTCCACATGCTACGCACCGGACCTTTCATTTCTCTGATACAGCTTTGATACAGCTTCTTGACAGCTTCCTTTACAGCTTTCTTTACAGCTTTCCTTACAGCCTCCCTTACAGCTTTACTTTTACATATATAAGCCCTGTCCTGACACCTGGTTTCCCATCTCGACCTCTTCGTCATTGGGACCAGGTGTGTATTCCCCTTTTCATTACTTCTTTCACCTTTACTGATGGGCACTGTAGTTCCAGTACTTACTGCTGTCTGTTAGTTATCTAATACATTCTTTGTTGTTGGGACCAGTTCCAGTACTTACTGCTGTCTGTTAGTTGAGTCAAGCCTGTAGCTCCTCATTATCACTATCTAAGCGCTCGCCTCTTTGTGACATTAGGTCGAGATCCCTTACTGCACCAGTGGCCTCTGTACAGGTTGTCCTTGCAGGTGCTACTGTCACTACGTCTGGATGATATGCTGCACCATCCTCAATTTCTGATTTATCTGTCTCTGCATCTCCCCCACCGTCTCCACCACCACTGCTCTGTGTAGATTGGCTACACAGTCTCGACTTATCAGATCAGAAGCACGTTAGCTTTGATATTGACAGCTATCTTGAAGACAGAGAAGAACTCTACAACAACTGCCAGCAACAGCCTTGTCCCCATGCCAATCACTCCATTCCCCAGGTCCGCTACTACTTCTGGGAAGGAGAAAACAGTATAATCCTACCCAGCAATCCAGCCCTACTCTGTTCCCACTTCCTATGCCTTGCCTTCAGCCACCTGCCATTCTCTGTTCCTGAATTCAGTACTTCCACTGTTCTGTCACCAGATCTCACTTGCACTCCACTTCTGCTATCCGTTCCACCTTCTGCCATACCAACAGCCCACCCCAGTCCTACACTTGCACCCAATCTATCCCATATTCCTGTGTCACCAGCCCCACTCAGTCCTGTTGCTTCTCCAATCACTGACATCAACATGTCCTCCGCTGCCCTTGAAAACCTCCTTCAGGCTCTGGTTAACAACCAGAACCAGCTGCAACAGGCAATCACCAACTTGGTCAATAGACCTACCCATGAATCCTCAGACAAAACTCCCAAACCTGCCCCATTCAAAAGCGAGCCAGCCAAACTTGACTCGTTCCTATCTCTCTTTATTCTCTGGGCCAGAGAACAGAAATGGCTCAAGTTCAATAATGGGAAACTTGACCCACAGAAGTGCATTGCTGAGGCACTTCTCATGATGGAGGGATCCACTGCAGAATGGGCTGCAGAGTACGCTTGTCATATCAGTAGAGTCCAAGCAGAAGAAGCTGGAGCAGTCTTCCCCTGGGAAGGGAACTGGGACAATTTCACCCATGCACTAAAGGTTCAGTTTGGGGTAGCAAATGAGCAACAGCTGGCCCAGAACAAGCTTGAGGCGTTGAGGCAGGGAGATAAACAGTCTCAGAGTTCTCAGATTTTCAAGCAGTGGGCAGAGAAGACCGGGTTTTCAGACAAGGACCTCCAGTACAAGTTCCAGAAGCGCCTTCATAAGGACCTACTGTTCCCATTGGCAAATGTGGAGCTAGGACAGAAGGAGGCCCCTAAGAACCTGGACAAGTTGATTAACAGAGCACTCCACATAGAACAGACCCTGGCTGAACTCCTATAAAAGCCTGTCACTGGCCCTACCCCATTCCTCTCCAAATTCTCCTCTGCACGAGACCCTAACGCCATGGACATCAACGCCTCCCATACTGAGCATCCCCAGGATAACAGACACACCTTCGTGGACTACCAGAAGGTGATGCAGGGGCACTGCTATGGCTTTGACAGTGGAGCTACAGGTCTGTTCCTGGGACAATCATTTGTAAAGCAACACCAGACCCAAACCTATCCCCTCTGTAAACCCCTAGATGTCTACAACATTGATGGGACCCTTAACCGAGCAGGGCATATAGATCAGTTCTGCTGGCTAGCTATGACAGCAGATGGACAGGAGGTGTGGCTAGATTTTCTGGTTACGGACTTAGGCAGAGAAGATGTCATCCTGGGTCTTCCCTGGTTGCATAAGATGAACCCACAGATTGACTGGACAAGTGGCCAACTGCAAATCCCTATAGCACCACCCCCATCAGTGGAAGAGGTCCCTGATCAGGATCAGTTCGTTGCTATCAATTTTGGACCAACCCCAAGGGGAAACACCATCCTAGAAGGCACAGAGTCCAAATCAACCCAGTCGATTCCTCAGGGAACACATGCACCCACAGACCAACTCCTGGATCTGGCAACAGAGAAGGAGGAGGAGGAACCCCAAGTATATTGCATTCATGCTAATTGGGCTACAAGGCACTCCTGGAAGAAAGCAGGGATCCTTACTGACACTGGAGAAGAAGTCTGGTGTGCTGCAGGGTTCACTTACTCGCAAACTGGATGAAACTGAAACAGTCATTTGAGGAGATAGTCCCTCCTCAATATTGGGATTATTCTCAGGTCTTCTCCAAAGCTGAGTCAGAATGCCTCCCTGCACACAAACCCTGGGATCATGCTATTGAACTGGTACCTGGAGCACCTGCCACCCAATGTCCATCAATGAACAGCAGGAACTTGATCAATTCCTTGATGAGAATGTCTGCAAGGGTTATATCCGACCCTCTAAATCCCCTCTGTCCTCTCCAGTCTTCTTTGTGAAGAAGAAAGATGGGAAACTTCAGTTTGTTCAGGATTACTGACGCCTAAATGAGTACACTATTAAGAACTGCTACCCTCTTCCCCTTGTTGCTGACATAGTCAGTCGCCTTCAAGGTGCCAAGTACTTCACCAAGTTTGATGTATGTTGGGGGTATAACAATGTCCAGATTAAACAGGGGGATGAGTAGAAGGCAGCGTTTGCAACCAACCGAGGCCTTTTTGAACCTACTGTCATGTTCTTTGGATTGACAAACTCACCAGCTACTTTCCAGGGCCTCATGAACTCCATCTTCTCAGACTTGATTGCAGCAGGAAAGGTAGTAGTTTATCTGGATGACATCCTGATCTTCAGTGGGACTCTGGAAGAGCATCGAGAAGTGGTTCAGGAAGTGCTAGCCAGGTTGAAAAGGAATGATCTGTATCTGAGGCCAGAGAAATGCGAGTTTGAATGGGAAGAGATAGAATATCTTGGGTTGATTATCTGGGAGGGGCAAGTTCATATGGACCCTGTGAAAGTGGCAGCAGTACAACACTGGCCAGTTCTCTGCAATGTCCGCGACATTCAGGCATTCCTGGGCTTTGCCAATTTCTACTGACGATTCATACAGAACTTTGCCAAAACTGCTCAACCTCTGAATGACCTTACATGCAAAGACATCTTGTTTAATTGGGGAACTCACCAACAGGAAGCCTTTGACTCCCTTTGAACAGCCTTCACATCTGTGCCCATTCTTACACTCTGGTCACCAGATCATCCTACCCGAGTTGAAGTAGACACTTCGGGCTTTGCAACAGGGGGAGCCCTAATGCAGATGTTGGAAGACAGTCTTTGGCACCTGGTAGCATTCCATTCAGCATCCATGCAGTCAGCCAAACGCAATTATGAAATCTACAACTGAGAGATGCTGGCTATTATTGAAGCACTGAAGGATTGGCAGAGTTATCTGGAAGGACTACCACAGCCTTTTGAAATCATCACAGACCACTCCAATCTAGAGTTCTGGCAAACAGCTCAGGATCTTAGTCGACAACAAGCGAGATGGGCCCTGTGACTATCATGCTTTGACTTTTGGCTAATCCATCGCCCAGGCAAAGTGAATACCCAAGCAGATGCCCTCTCTCGCCTTCCCTCCCACCAAGTAACAGACCGAGAAGACAACCTGGAAACCACAGTACTCAGACCAGAGCACTTTGTAAGGCTCACTGCTACTACGCTGGTCAACCCCCTAGAAGAATGAATTTGTCAGACACTGGGGAGAGAAGTAGAGGTGTTAAAAGGGCTAGAGCAGTTGAAGAAGGAAGGGTTGCAGCGACTCGCCAATGGTTTACCTGAATGGGAAGAGGATAATGGATTGGTATACCACAAGGGGCAAGTCTATGTTCCTCCAGATGAAGAGCTGCAGAAAACAATAGTAGAACAGTGCCACAACGAGCCATCAGCAGGACATCCAGGGCTACATGGGACACTCGATTTGGTAACTTCACACTTCTGGTGGCCCACCATTCGCTCTTTTGTAGAGAAGTATGTGGAGGGATGCAATAAATGCACCAGGAAGAAGCTGCAACATCATCTGCGAGCAGTGATCCAACCTTTGGACGTACCCTTAGGACTCTGGGAAGAAGTTGGAGTTGACCTCATTACACAGCTACCATCCTCATAAGGTTATGACGCAATCCTGGTCTGCACTGACCTCTATGGAAAACAAGTCCACACCCTTCCCTGCACCTCTAATATCACTACCACTGAAATCACTGACCTATACTACCGAGAAATCTTCTGCCTTCACGGCCTCCCACTTTGCTTTGTATCAGATCATGGTCCACAGTTTGCAGCGCAAGCCATGTGCTCTCTGTTAGACCAACTCGGGATCAAGTCAAGCCTTTCCTCAGGCTACCAGCCCCAGACAAATGGACAGACAGAACAAGCCAACCAGGAAGTGGAGAAATATCTCCGTCTCTACATCAACTATAGGCAGGATGATCGGGTGGAGCACCTTCCTATGGCCAAATTTGTTCTGAACTCCTGCACACACTCCACACATGGCATGGCACCTTTCAAAGTGACTTATGGCTACCTTCCTCTGTTCAACATACCTGTGGGCTGGTGCACAGGCATCCCAAATGTAGAAGACTGTCTCGAAATCCTAAGACAGGTTCAAAGAGATGCAGGATCAGCACTGCACCTAGCCAAGTGCTATATGAAGGAAGGGTACGAAAGAGGGAAATGGAAAGGACATCAGTTTAAGGTTAGGGACCATGTCTGGCTGAGTGCAGAAGACATCGACTTGAAACTTTCAAGTGACAAGTTGGGAGACCAGCAGCTGGGACCATACAAGATTATGGAGAAAATTGGAGATTTAGACTATTGGTTAGACCTCCCTGAGACTCTTAATTGGCTGCACCCAGTATTCCATGTCAACAAACTCTACCCCTACAAGGGTAATTTGGTGAATGGGCTCTTACCTGAGGAGCCAGAGCCAGTATACCTCAAGGGAGAGGATGAGCCCGAGTATGAAGTGGACACCCTTTTGGATAGCAGGATACGATGGAGGTGACTGGAATACCTTGTCAAGTGGAAAGGGTATGACGACAGTCACAACTCATGGGAGCCAGTTGCAAATCTCAAATATGTGAAACGTAAGATCACAGCATTCCACAAGAAACACCCAGAGGCAACAAAGACTTAGGATTCATCAAGGACAATGAAGTGTAGGAGGGGGGTAATGTCATGACATCTATATTTGGTACTATTTATTTCTTCTTATCTCCATACCCTCGGATCTTTACACCATATGACTCTTGTTCCACATGCTATGCACCGGACCTTTCATTTCTCTGATACAGCTTCAATACAGCTTCTTGACAGCTTCCTTTACAGCTTTCTTTACAGCTTTCCTTACAGCCTCCCTTACAGCTTTACTTTTACATATATAAGCCCTGTCCTGACACCTGGTTTCCCATCTTGACCTCTTCATTGTTGGGACCAGGTGTGTATTCCCCTTTTCATTACTTCTTTCACCTTTACTGATGGGCACTGTAGTTCCAGTACTTACTGCTGTCTGTTAGGTATTTAATACATTCTTCGTTGTTGGGACCAGTTCCAGTACTTACTGCTGTCTGTTAGTCGAGTCGAGCCTGTAGCTCCTCGTTATCGCTATCTAAGCGCTTGCCTCTTTGTGACAAACAGTTCAAGTTTTGCTTATAGCAACCATAAGTAAATGAGTAAAACGTGTTATCTGCAGGCTTTTATCCAGTTAACAGCAAGCTGATATATAGGAGTTCTCAACGTGGCAATGATATGTGCATGCTTATCACATTTTCTCAAGGTCAAAGAAATTGTTCTTACACTCCCTTATATAGCTGGTGCATGGCTGATAGGGATGCCAGGCCTGATACAGAGAGTTCATGCTAAAAGCTTCATACAAAATATTAACCTTCCCTCTAATTCTAATGCTTTATGACCATTGACAGAAAGTTGTAAGCTGTAAAACAAAACGGTGGTATATCTACAGTCCAAACTGCTGTTGCTGCCAGTGGTCGATCATCTAAAGACAAATCCTTCCGGATGTTAGAGAATTATACATATGAACAAAACCACAAGCCAGGGTCAGTTATGCTCCTACAATTCCCCATGTCTATCTACATCAACTGCAAAGTGCTTCAAATGATGTCTGTTCCTACAGGACAGGTTTGTTCTAGTCTAATCTCTTTGTTGTTACCTTTCTGAACTGACACATACTAATTACAGAGCAACTTGTGAAAAAATTCAACAATGAGCTCTGTAGGGCCCATAGGCCCCCCAAGTTGAGTCGTAGTGGTTAGCATGTCAACGCCCAGTTGATGGGTCTGAAATGCTGTACATGTAAATATTGGAAGGGGTCAAGAATGGTGAAGCACTCACATTAAGAACCAGTAATTGATAGGTAAAGGCTGCAGACAGGGAGGTGATATGTTGATAGATGCTAGTGAATGGGTGAGCACTAGATACAGTGGAGACTTGAAAAACCCACAGAAATGCCCTGAAAGACACATAGTGTCAATGGTGTGCTCCAGTGTGTCATCTGTGTTCTGTGTGTGAAGACTGAACCAGTCATCCCTGAGAACGACATTGGTAAGGTTGGTTACAGCAGAGTCTGTCTTTTTAACCACCAATGTCAACACAAACATTCAAGCACTGATATGTAATGGATATAGCAGCAGCAGTATGCAACTTGTGTGAAGTTGGAAAGAGTTGAGACCACAATCGAGAAGAGACAAGAGTCCTACAGACTGAAGTGTTGACCCAACTTCAAACAGACACACTGTTGATGAGAATCATGGTGGAGAGGGGGAAGTCAATTGAGTGGACAAAACAACATAGCAATTATGAACTGCCATTTAGGGAAAAATTCAATGTCTGATGTTTGCACTCAATGTCTGACATTTGCACTCAATTCAGCAGCGCACAGTGGTGCGCCATCCCCGACTCCAGCCAATATGGATAGCCATGACTAATTGTCTTTAGGGCAAGTCTTTTAAGTGGATATAGAGTCTATAGTGATTTTAGCTAAGATAGTATATAGTGGATAAGATAAGATAGGACCAAAAACCCTGGGCAAGGATTTTTCTTGCCCAGTGTTTTTGGTCCTATCTATCATCAGCAATCAGAGATAAGCAAAGACCAACAACAGGCAATTTGCACTCAATGTCTGACATTTACACTAGACTTGAATCTATGAAATCCATGTTCTATCTGTAAGCAAACTTATCAACCTCACTGTGCTAGTGATAGCCACTCTGAGATCTGAGGGTGAACAGATAAAGAAAGCCACATTCAGCCAAAACCACGAATATTTGATATATTAGATCTCTGAAAGATAGAAAGAAGTGAAGAAATAGTACTACGTTGAATGGATATAATAGTAGTAGATTCTAGGAGTTGTTCAAAAAGCACTAGTATTATGGTAGTGTAAGGTAATGAAAGACCATTGAAAAGAGGTTCAGAACAAGGGCGAAGGATCATGACAAGCAAAGCTGTAAGTAGTACTACATTAAATGGATATAATTATAATAGTAGTGGATTCTACAAACTGGGCAAAAAGCACTAGTACTATAGAGGTGTAAGACAGTGAAAGACTGTGTAAAAGAGGTTCAGAACGAGGGCAAAGGATTGGTAAGTAGGTATAAAGAATGGAAATAGTCACTATCATTAAATGAGAGACTAAAATATGATCAGTGACGTGTAGAGTTCAAGACTGTATGATAATACCAATAGTAACTGAGAGGATGATTCAAAAGGCTCACTGCTAATGCTTATGGATCAAGCTCAGACCAGAGCCAATCGTTCACTGAGGACCAGACGTGTTGAGAACACTGCTCCATCTGAGGGTCATGCTGATAAACATTTGCAGCATTCACCTGGCTTGTTGAATTGACCTTGTGAGGCAGATCATGGACTGTGCTGTTAAGAACAACCTTGGTCTTGTCATCATTGTCATCATCAGAGACTTTGATGACATCTGTAAATATAGAGTCAGTGATCAGTAAGAGCACAAGGTAATATAGCTTTGAGATGCACCATCACTGGATTGATGTGATGTAGAGTTCAAGCTGGGTTCTCCATCACTGACTGCAGCAATGCCTAGATGTACTGAAGCTACCAGGATATCCTTGTCAGTGCCTGCAGCCTCAAATAGTATTAGTAAAATGGACTTACCACATGTCAAACGACAGCACTTCGTTGGCTGCTCCAAGGACTCTTCTTCAGCACTCTCACCCTCCTCATCAACATCAACATGATGATAGCCACACTTCTTGATTGGGACTAGGGTTTGGATGTTGAGATTGTCAGAATCTGATTGGTCAGCACTAGCTTCTTCATCATCAGCAGAGTCATCCTTGCTGGAATCAGATGACTGATCCAAATCCATAGTCCCGCTTCTGAACTTCCTGAGTCCAAGATCTTCTTAGGGATCAGTGATCTCATTGCTGGAAAAGGAAGAATGGTTAGTAAATGTCAATAGCACATAACAAAGCATTCAACTCACCTATAGCAAGAATACTGTCAATATATGCTTCACACACAGTCCAGCTACACTCATGAAGATCCTTGCCAGTCAGATTACCATCACCAGTCATGATGACAAATTCTTCCTTGTCACATGTGCAGACAAAGAAGGACAGGGTCTCCCCAGTGGTCTCAAGGTAGGCAAATATATCTGGAAAGGGCTCCTTGTATGTGGTGAGAAGCTTGGCTTGCTTTGAAGCAAGACCACGTTGTGTTAAGGGGGCCACCAGTTTTTCAAGCTCACACTCAAGCTCACATTCAAGCCTTTGTGCTGGCTGTGGGCAGGCTTTTGGGTGCATTTTGGTGGGGTGGGACACTTCCTTTTTTGGAAAGAGGCCTCAAATACTCGAAAATTCAGATTTTTATTACTAGTGCTGTTGGGGTTGGGCAGGGTTTTCCCACAGGCCAAAATTTGATGGGAGGGTGGGTACAGTCAATATGGCCTCAAATCCCTATTTGGAATGCAAATAGTGGCTGTGGCTGACCCAGAAAACACAAAATACATTCCCAGAGCCAGCAATGAAAAATCATCTGAATGGGTAAGGTGTATTTTTGTATGCTGAATCCAAATATCTAATTATATTTGTAGTATCTGTAGTGGTTAGGGAGATATGGCCAAAATACTGTCTAAATATAACAAAAGAGCAGGATGGGTACTAGTCATTGTGTCAAATCAGGTCTGATAATCATGTGGGTTGGTAGGGTATTGCATTAAAACTCCCTAGACTTAGGAATGTAGTTTTTTCTGGCATATTATTAAATCTTGAGGAGCTATGTGCAAAATACTGTCTCAAAATGGCAAAACTTGGGATAGCCATGGACATTGCAAGCTATAGCATCCAGTAGTGATGTGGATATGCCTACTATGGTATTTTGGGTCAATGAATCTGAATATCCCCATAGATAGTCCTTATCTATGGTAATTCTGACATTATTTGTTACTAACCCCTAAACATAGGTCTCTATGGCATAAGTAAGTGAATGTAGTGTAAGTGCAAGTATATGAACTGATGTAAGGGGTGCCTACTCCTTCAAGCCATAATTAACTCTCAGGTTGATGCAAAGCTACACTCAAGCTCACACTCAAGCTCACTCAAGCTCACTGTGGCTTGAGTGGCTTGACTGTGAGCTTGAAAAACCAGGTGCCCATGTTAAGGGACAGGTATGACCATAAGTGATCTGATCCTATACTGATTGTAATGGGGTGCTTGAGCCTTGAGAAGAAACAAGAGGCATTAGGTATAAAATATTTCTATGCAGTACTAAACTCACAGATTTCTCCAAGGTCTTCCAGTGCTTTGAGCTTCTGCTCTTGCCCTTGAGTCCTTTACTTGTCTCCTCAAAAGCAGTGGCCATCATATTGCCACTGTCAGTGGTCAAGGCATCTGGTATTGAACTAACTAAAAGATCAACCATCTCACAATGGGAACAGCCATTGAGTTAGCAAAAAGCATTCATGCTGGGTCCAGCAGTAGGTACATGTTCACCAGAATCTTCAAGATCCAAGTCAGCGATGGCTTGGAATGATGGTCTACTGCGTCAGATGGAGAAGGGAGAAGGGACCTCTTCATCAGAGGAGTCGACTGATACATGAGTGCCTTGGTGGCATGAAGAACTTGGGGCAGTAGAGTGTCATGCTTGTGATTTGTGATGGCTTGTCTTTCGAGGTTTAGTCATTTTATTTTTTCATTTGAACATGGAAGGAGAGTGATGGTGGTTGAGAAAAGAGGTGAGACTGTGTTGAACCACAAGTTAGGTTATTCAAGCTCCATCCATTGCTTACTCTTCACATTCTGAGCTTCTTTCAATAGAATGTGTGATATCTTTTGAGCAATAAAAAGATCTAATTATAGCAAGCTCTTGGTCAAGAATATTCTAGCAAGTACAACATAAAATGTAGGTGCCTACACAGTCCCAGAAGAGTTATGCACTGTCATCAGGCCCCTAGGAAGCAAGGAAAGCACTTGATTGGACGCAGCTTCCTTTATCTCCGTATCCAAACCAAACTTTCCAGAGTTGACAATTTGTATGATTACTGCATCCCCACACCCTTTTGTCACTCCAGGAAGTGTCATGTCCATGAGCATTTGGAGACCCATTTTGAAGGTGAGATCATTGGGAAATGATCGAAGAAAAGCTGGTGAAAATTTCATCAGCCAACCTTCATGCCAAGCCTTGTTACATTGAAAATCAACATGATTGGGGCCAACAAAAGGACAGCTAGCATCACCATGAAGCAGTGATGGAGGTGTTGAAGCCATCAAATCATGTTCCTGGATGATGTGCAGATGAGCTTCAATGACAATAGTGAAGATGATCAGAATTTGATGTGCGCTTTCCTTCTCTTCTAGCATGTAGAAATTCATTGGGATTGCAATAAGCTGGGGAATGAAATGTTGGATCCAACAGGGAACACCCTCTTGACAAGCCAACAGGACTTTCTCCCATTTATTGAGGAGGCTATATTCAGAAAGCTGTTCAACTGCATGCTCCATTCCGCCCAATGATGCGAACCAGCTGGAAATTCAGAGGAGCCCAACATAGTATGGAATATAATCTTATGATCTTTTCTCTGGTTTCTTCCAGCCTCTGAGACAAATTAGCATTCATGAGGTCACAATAAAAAGGAAGTGATACTGACACTTTCTTGATGTAATCCAAGAACAGATAAAACCGCTCCTTCATGACAGTTGGTCCTATATAAATAGGATCATCAAAAGTGCCTTTAGCAGCTGATGGAGGCAACAAAAGATCTTGAAATCCCTCCAAAACATCCATGATACAACTCAGATTCAAACTGACAACCTCGTCCTTGACCTATGCATGTACAAGAAATGCTCAATCAAGACATTCAGATTGAATTGAAATGCTTACTCAAATACATATGTTCTGATCTTGGTCACAGTATTTGTGATTGACTCTGAGTCCTTGAGATGTTACAAGTGGAGGGTGATCAGATGCAAGTAGACTACTGGGGAGTGGATCCATGATGTTGTCTTGACAAGAGACTAGCAGTCAATGCTTTACACTCATGGCAAACTCGTGGCTAACACATGTTCCTCTTATGTCACTACCACCACTGCCAATTCCCCATCACCACTCAAGTCAAGCTGCTAACATCGTCCAGGCTGACCAGACTCTATGCAATATTTACTGATCAGCAATTGGTGTGCTTTCACTTCCAAGCATCGATCCACAGTGTACCGAGTACCATCTGCGGACCATTGCCTGTGATGCTGTACCTTTACTCATCACACTTGAAGATTCATCATTGGGGGATGTACAGCTGCAGAAATGGATATATGAATGTGCAGAGGAATTTGGAGCAGCATGTATCAGGCTAGCAGAGAGTGGCACACAACAGTGCATTTATTTATTGTTGAGAGCTTAAAGTACACTAAATTAGTTTTTTCATTTCATTACTTTAGTGACGAAGAAAATCCAAACATACAGTTCATTGACCCTGTCACAATTGTTCGTACTGGAAAACCAGGCCATCCTTGAAAGGTCATTGATCCATCCTATTTGTGTAAAGCCATGAACCCCAAATGTCGTATCCACATCAAGGAGCTTGCAGAAGGTTTGAGAGTCTCTGAAAAGACACTTACCTCTCATCTCAAACAACATAAAATTGATTACAAGCCTTCCAAAATCTCTAATTGGCAACTGGACGACATCATCAAAACCTTCCAACAGAAAAAGCCACAATCTGGAGAGCAATATCTCACTGGATACTTGAGGCAAAGTGGTCTAAAGGTTCAGAGGCAAAGGATATGTGAGTCTGTGTGGCGTGTCGATTAATTGGGTCATGCTCTCTGTTTACAGCAAAAGCAGAAGATCAAACATGTTCCATACATGGTTTGTCAGCCAAACACTCTTTGGCATGTTGATGGTCATCACAAGCTTATTCTCTGGGGGATCGTGATACATGGATGTGTTGATGGATTCTCCAGAAAGGTGAGCACGAAACTCTGTGAGTTACAAGTGACTTGGATCTAACACTGTCAATTTCAAGGTCACTGGGCTTCGAGCGAGTACAAATAACAGAGCATCAACTGTGCTCAGTATATTTTCCCAGGCTGTTAAAAGGTATGGATGGCCATTGCATGTGAGAGGGGATTGAGGAAGTGAGAATCGAGATATATCAGTGGTGATGATTCTTCATTGTGGTCCTAGGAGAGGAAGTTTTATATGGGGATCATCAACTCACAACACTCATATTGAAAGACTTTGGGTTGAAGTTGAGACACAGTTTGTTTAGGCATGGAGAGCATTCTTTTTCTGTTTAGAACAGAGGAATTATCTAAACAGAATGAATTCCCATCATCTATGGCTTCTACAATTCTTATTTCTTGATGCTATAAATGACGACTGCAGGGAGTTCCAAAAGGACTGGAATGTGCATCCTATTTCTGGTCTTGGTCATGGTAGAAACCCTAATGTGAGTAACTACTGTTGTCCTTCAAATTTTGCTATGAGTTTCTGAGAAATTCCAAATATTTTTGACAGGATCTCTTCTTTCTTGGCCAGTTGAAACACAGCATTTACAAAGATGATTGCAAAGACTGCTCTCCTGAAGTGATCACTAGCTCTTACAGTGTGTACAGTACTCCAGTACATCGTCATCCACATCAAACAGGAGCTGGACATTCATCAGATGAGGAGTCAGAGTCAGAGAGTGATTCTGAAGGTGAATATATCATTCTTATTTCCTAGAGATATTAAGTTGAGGGGTACCTGTTCAGAGTGGCAAGGAATAGACACAAGCAAAACAGATTCAGGTGAGTAGACAATTGTGTATATGGTCTTTCAGAATTTCTGTATTAGAATTTACTTTAGTTGAGTCTTGGTATCGGATCGGAGGCAATGGTGGAGCAAGTGATGCAGAAGCACAGCGAGAAACTGGTCAGTCTCAATAATTTATTATTTATTATACATCTGATCTTAAAATATGTGATTCAGACACAGATGATGCATCATATCAGACAGTCAATGCTCCTGAGCATTCAAAACCTTTTGATAGTGCAAAAATGAGGGTTTTTACAGATGCATTGGCCCAGATGAGGGATGAGAGTCGCGTACCAGCAGGATATGGTGTTCTGGAGGATGAATGGGAGGAAGATGTGTATCCTGGATTGGAGACAATAGGGTCCTTCAGAGTAGCTGATTCTGGCTGATTCTCGCAGAATCAGACTCCTGATTCTGCAGGCGTGGGCGTCGCTTAGAGCCAGAATCACTGAGAATATGTACAGAGTAGAATCACCGGCTCTGCCGGCTTTGTATATATATTTAAACTCCAAAATCACATGTTCATTGACCACGCGACAGCCACACAGTGACTCAACACATCAGTTTTGCTTTGCTGGCAGTGACTTCCCCTTCCTACATGTTTCTTCATGACTCAAACACCTGGTAGTCCCAAGAAGAAGAAAGTGGGAGGCTTGACCCCCAAGAAGACATGTTCTACAGGCTCTAAGCAGAAGGGAAAGGCAGCGGAAGCAGTGAAGAAGGCCACTAAGGTTCCTACCATTAAAATCAAGTGCATAATGATGTTTTTACTGTTGTATGAAGTCTTAATCAAGCTTTATATATACTTTTTACAGGTGGCAGAGTGACAGGGACCTTACTGACAGGCTTCTTACAATCATTGAAGGCAAAAACAGCTACAAACAGGCTTTCAGCTTCTTGATGGATTAGAATGGCAAAACCACTAATTCAGGTGGGAAGGATATGAATGCAATGTATTTGGACATTGTGCGCCAGCTTTTTTTGAGGCCAGATGAAGCTGGAGCTACTACTACCAAGTACAAGGAGGAGGATGTTCCGAGTTTATGGAAACCAGTATCCAACCACATTGCAAAGTACATTTCTCAACAGTTTTGTTCACCATGTCAGCTTGCTCATTTACATTATAGATTGAAGCAGCTGTATCGTGAAAACTGTGATAAGCTTTCAGAGACTGGTCAGGGTCTTATTCATGATGGAAGAGCCTCTGAGATCACCAAAGGCAGTGAACTGGACAACACATGGAGTAAGTTTCTTGTGGTTTATCTATGCAAAAGAATTACTTAATTACTTATCTATATTTCTAGCTGCTATTGAGTCCAGGTTTCCATGGTATTTGCATATGCATAACCTCTTTGGCTGCAGTCCTGTCCTTGAAAGGTCTGCAATTGGAAACAGTACAAGTGCTGTGAACACTAGTGTACTAGACAGTCATTTCAGATCAGTATGTGTTCTAACCTTCTTAATCCTTCTTGGCATAACAAAACATGGTTTAGGCTCGGTCAAATCATACTGCCAGGTCTGCTACATCTATTGAATGGTCACAGTCTGATAGAGACCCTGAGAGCTCTGACCACACCAGCTCTGACTCCGAGTCTAATGACAGTGACAAGGAGCAGGGAGTAGCCAAGTGGAAGATGGCTCCCAAGACACCAGTGAAGCACCAGTCACCCTCTCCTCCTGAATCTTCATTGCAGCCTCCTCACAGTCAGAAACGCAAGTCCCTGAATGAACTTGTGAATGATGTTGCTGGTGAGGAACACCAATCATGTGAGTGCATGCTTAAGATGCGTTTGAAGGAGAAATCTGCTTGGGCTGATCGTAAGTATAGTCAAAAGGCTATGGTGGAGTTGAAGAAGTTGCAGTTCTATCGAGAGGAGGCTGAGAGGCAAAGGGAAGAGGCTGAGAGACAACGGGCACATGAGCAGGACATGATCGAGAGGACCATTGTGTTAGAGGGTATTCAACATGGTGGTCCAGCTCCAGTTTATGATCCATCTCTTCAAAACTAGTTATGATTTACTAGATAGAATTATAGTATATATTCAATGCATATTTAACTATTTAACTCCAACTCCTCGAACAGCTTCTGCTTCAGATAATTGCACTTCCTTTTGCCTTCCTCCAACTCCTTGTCCTCATCCCGTTCATTGGTAGCCGCATCTGATGCCTCCTGCTCTCGTCACCAGGCTCTCTGCTCTCTACGCTGCTGACGAGCATATCTTTTACCCTTTCTGTAGAAATCATCCTGGTTGTGAAAAACACCATGCTCATGCTTGGCAGCAAAGGCATGGATATGAATGCAACCTGTGATCCACAGAGCTGCAAACATGTTGCCTTCTTCACCATTGATGGTGATGCGCAAGCCACATAATGAGGAAAACTGGCCTTTCAGAAAGCCAACAGCATGCTCAGAACGTATCCGAACCTTTGAGACATGATAGTTGTAGAGAGTGTTGTCTGCAGTATCCTTCTCTGGTCTAATAGAGACAAAAGGTTAGAAAGATACATATATATGAGGACAAGTCATACTTCTTGAATGGTGTCTGACACCAGTATGTCAGGGGCTGTTGCATCATGCTGGCTCCCAGGAAGGCCAACACTATAGTCAATAATATCCAGGTTAGGTGTTGACACAAGCTAATAAAGAAATACATATACATAAGCAAGGCAGAAATGGATTAGGCAACACTGCAGCTTACCTGTACATTTACTGAATAGTTTGACTTGCGATCAAAGTAGACGTTTCCAAAGTATGAAGGATGACGGAATAGGGGAATAAGTGTCCCATCAACCATAAGCCATCCATCTCGCCAAGATTCACATGAATTATCCTCAACCCACTGCTTGGCTTCCTCTTTTCCCTGGTCATCAGGCCACTGAACTGATGCATTTCGAAAGCTTTCTGAGTTCACAGCCTTCAGGACCCTGAAAGTACACAAAGGTACAGTCCCATTACCAACTCCAAACAGCAATGCAACCTTGATGACTGATGCCGCATTCCCATAATGACCAAAACAATACAGAGCAATGGCAACCTGCTCTTCAACAGGCATCTGTGGATTGTTTGAATTGTTATGGAACACCTCATCACCCTGAATGGCAGATACAAGACCATCAAAGCAGGAAGGGTCAACACAGACATATTCTCGAAAGAGTTCTGGCCGTTCGTGCCTGTATGTATCAAGCAGGACATGCAGGAAGGTTTGACTCTTTGGAATGGTTTGGTGAGGTGCAAGGTTCCTACTGGAGTACAGAGCAGTCACGCATTCCACATATTGCTGGACTGGTGTAGGCTCCTCCTCAGAATCAGAAGAGCTTGTAGATGACGTGTCCCAAGACATATCAGATCCAGAGGAAGAGCTATCTGACTCAGAGGAGTCAGAATCTGAGAAATAGATGTCTTCCTGGGCATCTCCTGCTTGAATACGCATAATATAGTCAGTAATAAAGGCCCTTTGGAGGACATAGGCAGCTTCTGAATGTGAACTGCAGGTGGGCATGGGTGCAGATGAAGGGAGGAAGCAAGAAATCGATGGATTCCTTGTTCCTCGCACGTGTAGAGGGGCATGCAGCTGTCGTGTGGTCAATGAACACGTGATTTTGGAGTTTGAATATATATACAAAGCCAGCAGAGCCGGTGATTCTACTCAGTACATATTCTCAGTGATTCTGGCTCTAAGTGACGCCCGTGCCTGCAGAATCAGCCAGAATCAGCTACTCTGAAGGACCCTAATCTCAACAGGGCAACGTGGGTCAAAAACACTTGATATTGTGCTACCAAATGCAATATGGCAGCCTCAAGCTGAGATTTGGGCTCAAGCGTTGTACTTGATGGACAAGCTTCTGGAAATGTAACTATCTATTAATACTATTATTCCACTTGATACCTAGTCAAACATCGGACATGATTGTCTCCAAACGTCAGACATTGAATGCAGACATCAGACATCAAGTGCAAACATCGGACATTAAAATTTTCCCTAAACAGCAGTTCATATAGCAAGAGCTGAAAAGCTGTGGTGTCCTGAAAGCTTCTTGAAGAAGGCATGAGATATAGATTATGTGAAATTTGTTGAAATGGTATTGTTGCTACAAACCCTCTACTTAAAAGTATCAGGAATTTAAAATTTGACATCTGACCACAATTGTCGATCATGGTCGAGCGGAATGTATGATTCGATATAACAGGATATAACAACGGTACTACAATGGTACTTTAGGCAGGTAAGGCCTAGGTCAATCAACGATCGTCAGGAGTGAAAATATAATTGAAATACTCTTGAGTAAGAGCCCCTATTCCCACCTGCTTAACTGCTGCAACTTCAAAGTGTGAGGGTGCTGGTGAGGCCTTGAGGGTTGACTCGGGTACTCATGTATATGTAATAGATACAAAAAATGTAAGCAAGAAATTTGAAAGCAAAAGCTAAGCTAAAAAACTGGGACCAATTTTCGATAGTAAGAGCACAGCGCAAGACAAAGACGAAAAAAACAAGTGTCTCTGGTATCCACTCTTTTATTCCGTTACAGGGAATTGAACCCTGGGCTATCGCGCTGATTCATCCTTCGATACATATGAGAGGCGATAATGTTAGCCACTACACCATAACGGAGTGAAAGAGAATCCATGGGGAAAGTTAATGGTCATTCTTTTCCTAGCTTTGGAAAGTCAAGTTGAAAAGTATGCGTTGTTGTGAATATGTACTTGATGATAACGTGTTGGGATGTGTCTGGGCTCTGCCGCAGCCAGGTGGTGTGGTTATTATGCCGCCGCTGCGTCAAGTAAGTACTTATCGATTAAGTATCAAGCAGTGAGCGTTGACTGGGACTGACTGGGACTAAGTGGTACACTCATGGTCGATGGCTAGCTGACTCTGATTCATTCAATACCGAGTCGGAGGGGTATGTGCACTGTGTCCTACGTCATGTGTATAAGTACAAAGTGAGAAGCCTCATCGGACTTCTAGAAGCAGATTTGCGTGAATGAAGCAAAAGGAAAAGAACAACAAAAAGAGCTTCCAGATTCAAGAGAGCAGTAGCTCCCTGGCTGGGAGTCGAACCCAGCTTTCGCGCGTCCGAATGCTACGGGGAGAACATGACAGGCGCGTGTACTAACCGATATACTACCAGGGAGATGTTAACGGAGAGTGTACCTGGATATGTAGCCGCCTGAGGTATAGATGTAGTTGCAGGGAGATCCAAAAAGGAATGAATAAAGAGAAAGAAAGGAGTAGGCGGGAGCCTTAGTATCAGCTTCCGTGGTACCGACGATCACTTCTCGATCACTCAAGTCGATCGTCGATTGCAGGTTGGAAATGCGGAAGCAGATGAGTGACCTTGTTCGGGATGGGATTGGAAATACGGAAGCATATGGCTACAACTTACACTGTAGACAAGCAGTAAACTACAGCAAAGACAGTAAAGACGGGACAGACAGGAAGGACAGGGCAGTATATGGTATGGGCGTTTAGCGCAGTGGTAGCGCGTATGCTTTGCACAAGCACCGATGTATAAGGTCCAGGGTTCAATCCCCTGAACGTCCAATTCCGATTTTCGACACCTTTTTGGCTTTGTCTTCCTTTTTCCCTGCATATGTAGGCTTTCTTCGTTTTCTTTTTTCTTCGATCTGCATGGGAAAATTCAGACGCGCTTGCTACGCGTAAGTCACGACCCTCACGTGTTCGTGACTCGTTCCGCTTCCAACGTCGATTGGTTTCAAGATGCAAGTCGAAATTCGGACAGTACATACGTCAGGCTACTGAATGGATTTTAACTTTGTGTATTTCCCTTCACGTCGTGTCGAAGAATGAAAGGGAAACGTGTACTGCGCATTGGAAGTTATGGTGAGTACTCCCATCGACACCGACTCTTTTCAGGTAACCCTCCGATCTCATAAAAGTGTTTCAACTGCAAAGTCAAAGTCAACCACGACCTCTAGATCTAAAGACCCTGAGGATGACCGTATGGATGTCGACGATGAAGCAGACGAAGAACAAGTCGACCTCGACGACGACGATGCTACTCCCAGTACCCCTTCCAGCCCAAAAACGAGTAGTACTAACCCCGCTCACGCCGTCAAACGCGGTCAATCTCCCCCTCTCCCTCTCCCTCTTCCTACACCTCCTCGTTCCCTGAGGACAAGGTCAACGACTAGTATTCATTCTACTACTAAAAAGGCGAAGAACAAGATACGTTTCAATGCTAACGCCAAACCCGTACCCGTACCCGTACCCATACCCACACCACCCAAAACCCCTGCTCGCGCTCGTACTCGAACTCAGTCTCAGAGTCAGAGTCAAACCCAGCAGAAGCCCCAGTCCCAGCAGCAACCCCCTCTCTCAAACAACCAACGCCTCCCCCGAAACCGCAAACCCTCCCCCTCACCAGTCCCCCTCCAACTAACAACCGACTTTGCTGATTTACTCGATAAGGCGATGAAAGAAGACTATCTTGAAATGAGTACTAGAACGAACGACGCCGCCGATGATGATGATGGGTTTGGTGTCGACAAATTGGATGGGGTTGTGCCTGACGATGAAGACGACGACGACGAGGGGGACAAAGACGATAACCGGGGGGATGGGGACGATACCGGGAACGAGGCGGAAGATGAAGAAGAAGAGGTAGACCAGCTACTGAGAGACGATGGCGATGGTGATAACGATTTCATCCCCGGTGCTGGTACCCGTGACGAAGCCAAAGACAAGGATAAAGCCCTTCCCCATTCCCATCCCCGTACACGTACGCGCTCTCAACATCTCTCCAATGCCGGAGCCAACGGCGGGGCTGGTGTCGGTCCTGGTATCAGTACTCGTGTTACTCATTCTCATGCCCACGCTGCCACCAATACCACCACCAACGTCTCTCTTTTTCCTGGTAACGAAGACCCGTATACAGACTCGGACGCAGATTCAAACTCACGCCCAGACGAAAACTCACACCCAGACACAAACACAAACTCAGACCATGACCAAGACGCAGACGCAGACGCAGACACAGACACATACGAAGACGCCCCCACTGGGTCAAAACGTAAACGTAAACGTGGAAGCGGGACAAGTCCTTGTCTGCGTCCTCGTCCTCGTCCTTCTTACTTGGAGTTGGGTTTGGGATCTTCTTCAGCCGAATCAGACGAAGACGAAGACGAAGATGCAGATGCAGATACCTATGGCAGTAGCATGTCTTTGAATGCGAGAGGTCGGGGTCTGGGTCGAGGAAGGGGTAGAGGCACGGGTAGAACAACGACAACGACAACGACAACGAGGAAGGGAGAAGGAGAAAGAGAAAGAGGAACAAACCCACCTCCACGTACTCGTCGTCGAGTTTGGCTCCAGCTAGACCGAGAACGAGAACGAGAATCTGGGGTTGAAGATGAGCTTGAAGATGAACAAAGTGTATCAGGTGGACAAGGTGACGACGCCAATACCAACACTAATACCAACGCCAACACCAACGCCAATCCCAATCCCAATCCCAATCCCAATCCCAATCTCGACGTAGACGTAGACGTTGCTGGTGTCGGTCTTGACGCTCCAATGTCATCCTCGTCCTCGCTCCCTCTTCCAACATCCGCATCAACACCTTTGTCGTTCCCATTCCCCACCTCGTTCAACTCTGACACTGGCACCCTGTTTGATATCCCGTCTTTGTCTTCGTCTTCGTCTTCGTCTTTGTATGGGTTCCATCTCCCGTCCCAATCCCAATCCCAATCCCAATCCCAACTCCCGAATCCATACTCGTCCCAGTCGCAGTCGCAGTCGCAGTTCCAGCAGCAGTACACTACCTTCAGGTCATTGCTACAGATGTTTGGAGCTAATTCTAATTCTAATTCTACTTCTGCTCCTAATTCTACTTCCGCTCCTAATTCTACTTTCACACCTGGTTCTGGTTTTGGTTCTGGTTCTGATTCTGTACCTGCAGCTACTAGTACTAGTAGGCTTTCGCTTTCACATGCCAACTGGCTACCACCACCACCACCACCACCACCACCACTACCACCACCACCACTACCACCACCACCACCACCACCAACAACAACAACAACAACAACAACAACAACCCCAAGCACAACCACAAGCATTAATCTCATTCCCGACTCAGAGTCATTTTCAATCCCCCCGTCGTTACCATTACCATTAAATTCATCTTTACCTTTACCTTCGTCTTCATCGTCATCGTCATCGTTTTCGTGGCCTATGCTTACTATGCCCATGTCTGCATCTACATCTACATCTACATCTACGTCTACGTCTACGTCCAATTATCTTCCCCCCACCCTTCCCCCAGGTCCCCCCACCCCCACCCCCAATTCCAATTCCAATTCTCTTCTCCCCACTCTTCCCCATACCCGTCCCCCCTTTTCTATTCCCCATACCCGTCCCCCTTTTCTGTTCCCCATACCCGTTCCCCCTTTTCTATTCCCCATACCCGTCCCCCCTTTTCTACACCCCGTCCACCCCGTCCCCCCCGTCCACCCAACCTAACCCGAAACCAACACCGCGCCATAACCCGTGCTCTAAACCGTGCTTCTGCTTTTGCCTCTTCGTCTTCGTCTTTATCTGCCTCTTCGTCTTTCTCTGCCTCTTCGTCTTTGTCTGCCTCTTTGTCTTTGTCTGCCTCTTTGTCTGCCTCTTCGTCTTTATCTGCCTCTTCGTCCTCGTCTTCGTCTGCCTCTTCGTCTGCCTCTTCGTCTTTATCTGCCTCTTCGTCTTCGTCTCCCACTTCGTCTGCCTCTTCGTCTTTGTCTGCCTCTTCGTCTTTGTCTGCCTCTTCGTCTTTATCTGCCACTACCGCTTCGACGACGAATCCAACAACACAACTTACGCGGTGTTCGTTGAAGAAGGTTAGGGGGGCTTTGTTGCAGTTGCAGCCACAAGTACAAGTACAAGCTCAACAGGGGCAGGGGCAGGGGCAGGGGCAAGGACAAGGGCAGGGGCAAGGGCAAGGACAATTGGGGGAAGGAGAGAAGCAGCAGCAGCCTGAGGGGCAAGTTCACCAGGGGGAAGGAGAGGCGCAGGGAGAAGGCCGAGGCCAAGTTCAGATGGCCGGTGATACGGTACAAAGGGTACGAACACGAGGTGAAGAAGGTGAAGGACAAAGTCAAGGTCAAGGTCAAAGTCAAAGCCAACGTCAAGGTCGTCAAAGGCAAGGTCAAAGTCAAACTCGTCGAGGTCGCCAACGTCAGGATCGTCAAGGTCAAAACCAAAACCAAAACCACGTTAGTTTTAAAGACCAACGTGCAGACCAGATCCAGACTCGGACCCAGACCCAAGTTCGAAATCCCAACCTCGACCTCGACCCCGGCCCTGGCTCTGGCTCTGGGTATGGCTATGGCCCTGGCCCTGGGCTGTTACCCAGCGTACCCACCCACGGCCCTATCCACACCACCATCTACACCGACACTCCTTCACATGTACCCACCCCCACCCCCACCCCTTCACACGTACCCATCCCCACCCACACTCCTTCACACGTACCCATCCCCACCCCTTCACACGTACCCACCCCCACCCTCGGCCCCATCCACACCACCATCTCCATCTCCACCCTCCCAACCGTCCAACACCCCGCCTACTGTGCCAAACCAGGTCGAAAAGACGACTCATCCCACAAAGACGCTTCCGTAGTTCATTCAGTTGAGAGTTTGAAAGCGTTGGGGTTTGAGGTTGTTGAGTGGGATGGGATGTGAGTACTTGTGTCTTTTTTTTTACTTACTTCGTGTCTTTTTTTACTTACTTTGTTGTCTTGTTCTTTCTTTCTTTTCTTTTCTTTTGTGCTTTTGCTTAATACTCTACCGATTGGCTTTTTTTCTCGTTCTCGTTCTCTTTCTCTTTTTGATGCTATTGACTCACGCCCCCCCTCCCCACGCTATTGACTCAACCAACCCCCAATCCCCCACAGAACCCCCCGCCCCCTCCTCGACTCCAAAGGCCGCATCATCGGCGCCCTCGCCGGCCGTCCCACCAACCCAAACTATCAAACCGCCTGTACCCAAATGTACACCCACCTAACCCACATCGGCTCCACCCCCGCCATCCAAGACCACTACACCAAACTCCCCCCAAGTCGTCGAGGCAACTTTCCAGCATACAACGTCGGTTTATCATACGGCAAAGGTCAAAAGAAACCTCAGAGATTGAAAAACCCACCTAGAATCGCACCGTTGTTGGATGGGCTTTTGGAGGATAGGGGTGTGAAGAATGTGGCTTCGTTTCAGAGTGGTGAGTAATAGTATGGATTGACACTGACAGATTATCGAATTGTAGTGTTTTTTATGCTGTACCGAACATATTATTATTATTTTTTATTGGATGTTGCCAATTGGAAGTGTTGTTGTTGGGGTATAATACTAATAATGGAGCTCTTTTGGTCTGATGTAGCTGCGTTTGTTGCTTGGGCTCCTAAACTCGCGGCGCATTACAAAACTTACCTTGATAAAATATACTCACACCCCAAGCTCGCTTCGTCGTCCTCCCCATCCCAGTCTCAATCCGAGTCCCAGTCCACCCAGTCCCCCTCCCAATCCAATCCCAATCCCAATCCCAACCCCAACCTCAGCCTACCCAGCCCCCCTCACAATCGCAGTCCCAATCTCAGCCCCAGCCTACCCATCCCCACCCCCACCCCCCCACCCCCTCAAACCCAACTTCCAACGCTCCATCTACCCCTGCTGCGCCTTCAATTTCGGCGGCAACGTCTGGACATTCAAACACCGAGACTCTCCCAACGTAGCTTACGGAATGTGTGCCATCACCGCTCTAGGGAATTTTGACCCTAAAAAAGGAGGACATTTGGTGCTTTGGGAGTTGAAGTTGGTGATAGAGTTTCCTCCTTGTTCGACTATTTTGATTCCTTCGGCGACGATTACGCATTCGAATGTGCCTGTGGCTGAAGGTGAGTACATAGATACTTGTGGCTTGCTGTGGCAGTGGTTGGGTTGATGTTGATGTTGATTTGATTTGATTTTTGTTTCGAGTGCGATGGATGCATTGATATTTCGTTTTTGCGTTCTTTTTTTTTTTGTTTTGGTTTTGGTTGTTTTTTTTTGTTAGTGTACCTGCTTGGCGCTTTTTTTGGAAATGGTGTTTTGCGCTTTGCGTGTCGCGTTTTGGTCGCGTTTTTTTTTTTTTTTTTGTTTTGTGTGTACCTACGCCAAGTCTTTTCTCTTCTGTCTTATCTCTAACATACATATGAGAAAGAGAAATGATTTCCGCCATCGACTGCTAGTCTATTGACTGTTCCGTCTTTATCTTCCGTCCCTCAATCTCATTTTCATCCTTTCTCATTTCGGGCTTTTGCTCCGCTTTAGCCTTTACTTTCTTTCTCCTTTTGTTTGCGATCACCTAGATCGACCATGTACCCGTCTTCGAGGTTTGAAATTCTCCGTTTTACCGAGCCTTTTTATTATTTCAAAATCATTCTAGGGCCATGGTACATGGGCAGGCTGCCGTGGTCCGCGGCTAATTTCGCCTCTTATCCGTACCGCTTTACCTTATCCTCTTCCTCACCCTGCTGCCCTCGGGAGCCCTCGGGCCCCTATATTTTTTTTTCGCCCTCTTCGGCTGCCTTTTTACGTTTCCCAACAAACCCATATGCGCTGCTAACAACCAATTTTTTTAATTTTACACAGGTGATACCCGCCTCTCCTTCACCCAATTCTGCGCCGGATCCTTATTCCGCTGGGTTGACAACGGGTTTATGAGTAATGGAGAGCTGGAGAGTCTTATCGGGAAAGAGGCGTTCAAGGCTTATCAATATGAGAATAAACGTTCGAGATGGCTTGATGGGTTGGCGTTGCTGTCGACCAGGGAAGAGTTGCTTGCTATGCAGATGAGTTGTACTAGATAAAAGGTGGTGTGATCGTGACGTGATATGGAGGCCCAACGGTTGAGAGTTTGAGTTAGTCTACGCTTTGCTTTGCTTTCTTTTGCTTTCTGTCGTTTGCTTTCCGTCGTTACAATGCCTCTCTATGTGCTATCGTCGTAACGTCATACGTCACCGTGTGATCTTCTCTCATGCTTTGCTTTGCTTTCGTGCTTTCACGCTTTCTCGTCCTCATCCGAGTTGGACGGAATTATACCCATACGCCATACTCGTCGGATACAGTGATATTGCTTCCCCCTTTAAACGCTACCGGTGCGATACCTGAATCAATATCAGATCGCTTTACTATATATCTACCGACGATTGTTCATTGACGTGTACCACCTATTACTCACTATTAGTCTGACCGCCACCAACGATTACTACTACTCCCGTTTATGAATCCGTCATAGGGGGATTGACCTTTTTCAACTCTCATTGGCACCGCCTACTGCATATCTTTGATTCCCGGTCCGAATACTTTCTCAGGATCAAGCCCTCAATCAAACTTTCAAACTTCGTGTAGTTCCAGATTCCAGAAAGCTCCTCCATATAGTATCCGGGTGTATTCCCATTCTCTTGGAAAAGAAGGTATAACAATGTAGACCCAATGCAATGATCCACGGGCCAATTAATGTTCGAACACTTACTTTGGTCAAGAAGAAGATTTGGGGTGGCAACAGGTGGCAACGCATAATATGACCATGTTAAGTAGTCTATTTTACCCTATTCATATCGTAAACACAGGTTCAACGGAGCCTTGGTGCTCAGCCTCAAGAATGAAAGAATATATCAATCATATCACCAGACCTAAGTTCTGGTCCCAGGAGACAAAGTCGTAGGAGCTTGAGGTCAGGCAGAGTCCAAGCCAGATGATAGAATCCATAGACGGTAGAACGAGAGCTCGAGTTTTGAAATACTGAAGACAATCCGTTAATAATGATAAGTTTCAAACAGACGCGGACCCTTCTCTCTTTGGACTGTCGACTTTCAGCGTAAGAGGACAAAGCGGGTGATGCTCAGGGCACCCTCCATTCCAATTATGTTGCATCGCCGTCCTTGCTGTAGCTAGTATGAAGAATCCTCGTATACATCATCCTGAGTGCGGAGATAAGAACAAGAACACTCACCTGCGTTCCTTGTCAGGAGGTTTCCAACAATACTCGTAATCGCGATATTACATGCCTTCGCTACATCTAAAGTCCCCCTTGATGCCACCGACTTCAAAATATCAACCCCACCAGCATTTACAATCTCCTTCCTTATCACCGATCCTCCGACGTCACCCAGCAAACTGACTGCTAATGCAAGCTCCACCTGAACTTCATTACAAGGTTCAATTGCTGCTGTCCGTAGAGCGGCCAACAGAGAATCGATCACTCCTGCTTCCAATAACGCCACTCGTGTTCCTTTTCCCCACTCTGCACAGCTAAACCTCTGAACGGCGAACCCCAGAGAAGCAAGAGGTCGTAGGCAATCTGGAGCAAGAGCAGTTGGTAATCGTGCGAGACCCGGCGCAGCACCTGCATCTAAGAGGGCTTTCGCCATATCCACGCTATTGGGTCGCATCAAACATCCCACCGCTCTCGCACTCCAATCAAGAACATCAGGATCCTTCGAATACCGAAGATTGAAAGTAATGAGTGGTATACATCCCGCTCCTGTTAATTCCTTCGCAAGTTTGATTGATCTGGATAGCCGTGCTATAGCGTAGAGACCGGCACAGATATCATCAGGGTGCAGATCATCCTGAACAGTTCTTCGGAGATGACGGATTAGATAGGGTACAACTTCGAAGGAATCAACGAGTTCTGCAAGTGCGTCGGTTTGGATGAGGGTTCCAAGACAGTAGACTGCCATCGTAGGAATGATACCATCGATCGCGAGCTTCTCTATGGCAAAGATGAACTTGAGCTTGATAAGTTCATGGGCCACTTCCGCGCTACGGCAGATCCTGTTCAAGCACCACAGCGACAATATGATGACTTTTTCTGAATGGCTGGGGGAACATAGCTGGATAAATTCTTGCACTGTCTGTTTCCGGTCCGATATGAGTTTTGCGCTAGCTGAATCGCACCTGAGAATGGATAGATTGTGGATGTTACTGAAGGAAGGAATTGGGCACCATAACTGAGCACTTACGCAAGAATCCCAAGAGTAATCAGTACCACCTCTAGACCTTTGCGATCCCCTTCCGCTCGACGACTCAGAAGCTCCGCGACTAGAGGTATGACCCCGGCATTTACTAAGTCTTGAGCGTTTTGCTCTGACTTTTCTGCGTTTTGGTAAATCTTTGCCAGATAGATATCGACGAGAGGACCTCTTTTTGCGCCTCGACGGGTCATCTCCCCTTGCAAACCACTTACAAGGGAAAAAGCTTCGGCATTGGCTGTATCTGCGTCCCCTTGCATACCCCTGAATAAGATAAACCGGTATTAAACATGGAATAGTCAGCCTCTCACCTGTCGAATAAGAGCGCGAATGAGAACGAACCTGCAGCGCTGGCATGATGGTGGCTACGAAGCTGAGAATTATCACCACTTCATACTTATAATATCTGGAGACGACCAGTGTAAATAGCGCACAGCCTTGCTTAAGGCCTGCTGACAGTGATGAACAAATGTTATCCTGGCAACAAACTTGATCGAAGCGCGTAGAATACTGGGAGCAGACTAACCCATAGATGGATTCCCTGTACCTGCTGATGGAGAAAAGAACAGGTTGATGAGGGATCACGCCACAGCACAGTCTTTTTGCGAAAAGTGCCCCAATAAACCCAAATAAGTACTAAGGAATATAGAGATAGGAACAGTTTGCGTGACAAGCCAATTCAGTCTTCGGGAATGCTAATTGGGAGTTCATGACAGACCGAAGGGTCCTGGGAAAATATATCCACATAAGTGAGACACAGCCACTGCACCCCTATGCGCGTCTTACAAAGGTCTCGATGTCCGAACCCTCGAGGGCCAAGTACTTCATTCGATAATGTATCTGCGTGTCTGATACTAATAAACAATTTCTGGTGAATTGGATCAAATTTGATTTCAAGTATTTGGTGGCATCATATGGCCTCCCACCATTACTCGCTCAGCTCAGCGATGAGCAGAGTGCCAGGCGAGTGATACACGTGTCAAAAACCTGTTGAGTCTTGATCCCAGCTCCAAGGCGTTACAGCGCTTTCGGAAAACCTTGGCCAAGCGAGCTTTTGTTGATGCGGCCAATTTCCAAAAATGGAGAATTGCCGATTGCTGTGCCTCTAACCATGGCTCGGAGTAGTCTTGAGGGCCTGCAAATGCTTACCGTGGCCTTAGACTGTGCTCAGACTGTACGTTGTTCTTGCTGGGTGCTAGGGGCTCTCGAGATAGGCGACATCAGGGGGACTTCCAGATTATTTGATTTGCTACAGCTGGACTTGATCAAGATTTTCCGAAAAGTACTAATGTAGAGCGCTCAGCGTACACCTTTCCTTCATGTGACGCACGTAGGGGGCGCATCAAAATGTCTGATATTGTCTGATCCCGACTTCGGCAAATGTGACAATTACAGGCTACAACGCTGGAGTACGGCGCCTAATGGCAAGCGATGCCTCAAGCGGATAGGTTGGTGTTTTTGGCGTAAAGGCATTAACGTCCTCTGCTGGTAGCGAATACAGTGGCTGCAGTGGCTGGTTCTTTCCCAAAGTATTATGCAGTACACGACGCTGAGTTCTCCTCTTCTGAGTTTGTTCTTCCAACATTCTTTCTGTCATTTATGTAGTGGAGTCAACTTGACGACAGTCCATATCGTGCCGAAAAACGACTACATACATAGTCATACCGACTTAGAAGTACCTGGATCCATTGTTGGACATTCTCGTCTTTCCCCGCCCGGCGCCACCTTTGTTTGTAGTGCAGTGCCGCCCTTGACGCGTGACGACGCGATCTGCAAGAGGCTCGCGTGGAGATCAATCAAAATCAAAATCTTCATGGACCTCGAACTTTTAGGAGTTTCAGTGTAGGTATTTTCATGTGAAAGGACCGCGGAAGGTCATGCCAAGTAGGTCATCGGGATTACAGCAACATCCGAAGGTTACCAGCGCGTATGTTTCTCAGATTCTACTACACAGAAATCTATCCGAAGACGGGAAAAGAGGAGCAGAGGACAATGCTCCTCTACAGACTGTACTTCGTCAAGTTTTAGTTCTGGGGATGTAGTAAGAAAAAAAGACAGATCGGAAAAATCGGCAAAATCGTCTCGTTTCTGGCTCAAGAGCATCCAGTTTCTTTGCAAGTGTCATGGGTAGTCCAAGCGGCTTTTGCCAGAAGATGCCAATACAGTCGGATATCTCATAATGCATAGGGTTCGTTCCAGAAAATCCTTATGTATTTCGACATTTATGCATTATGAGATACGATTTGGGGGGAAAGGCCATTTTGTTCTGCCAAAACCTTATGCATGATGGCATTTATGCAGTATGAGATAATGCATTATGAGATATCTGACTGTATCTCTGTGCTTAAGTAACTGAAGAAGTACTAGTACTATGTAGATGAGATGAGCCACGACAGTTATAATGATAGCGGGGAATGAGGCACCGCAGGTCAAGCAAGCGGTTTATACTGCCAATAGCTCGCCCAGTTGTCCACCGTTCCTCAAGGTCTTGGGCTCTCTTTGAAGCTATTTTGTGGTACTATTGGAAAGGCAACCCATATATTCTCTGCTAAAGATACACAACGAGCATTATCCAAGTATCTGCCCCAAAGCATGTGAATGACCATCTGCAGCAATATATTGCGATTCTGAGCTTAGCCCTCGTCATTCAGACGTTTCCATGGCTATGATTTTGCGATGAAGGGATCAGCAGAAGGACTCTGAGAAGCTTGAGCACAAAACTTTGACTAGATATGCCCTGCTAGCTTCCTCCACGCATTCCGTCCGGGTTCCGTGAGAATCCGGGCAGTTCATATATTGGCTATAAAATATTCTTACTCATCGACATCCTTGTAACAACAGTGAAAAACCTATATGGACAGTTAGTTATGGCCATAGCTTTCTAACGATATCAAGGGCAAGGAAAAGACCAGGATTTGAGTTATACACAGCCGGATTACGGATCCGTGTCCGACTAACCGATTTAATGCAGTATAACAATTATACAGGAACGTTGCATTGATGCTCAGATGGTCGATTTGTGTCATTTGACAAAATCACTTTTAAGTAGACAGCCGCGTTGACCCATTTGCACTCTTCTTCCTCTTTCCCAACCACATCCTCTCCATGTCGCATATATTCACTCTCGAAGACCTCGCGCGTTGCAAAGTATGCTTGGAGTTTACAAGCCCTGGGCAACCTCCAAGCATCCACTGGCGTCCCCTAAATTGGCCTGTCACCCTCAATAAAATGACCTCTCAGTCGTTATCTATCCGCGTGAACGAGTCCTTCGTAAATGGTCGTCCGTCTCTGACCTTATTCCTGGTGCATGACCCCGAGTCTGCCCCTCCAGTGGCCCCTTCAGTGGCCCCTCCAGTGCCAGTGCATCCACCCGCGCAAAAGACGGTACGATTTCGTTCGCTGTTTTGCCCAACTTTGAGCTTACCATCTCAACAGGATCCCCAACCTCTGGTTCAACCTTCCATCGATGCCCCTTCTGATCTATCCAGCAGTGCACAGCTGAATACCACACCACAAGCGATGGAAACCGATTCCAAGTCAAGTGGGGGAGAATATTCTTTTGAGAATTGGCCAGGTGCGATCATTTGTGGTTCAAAGTCAACATACTCATCTCCACGTCTGCCAGACATTGTTGACTACACCACTGCTCCAAAACCTGCATCCCCAGCGACATCACCACTGTCTGTCTTCTCGCCTGCCTCTTGGTCATCATCGGATTCGACAAGGAGGGAGGAGCGAAGCGCTGACCCTTATCAGGATTCTCCGATCAGTACTACCCGTAAGTGGTCCCGTCTTCCTCGGTGATTTCGAATAAACCTATTAACGCCAAGCAGCGATGGAGACAATGTCCATGGAAAACGACGCCGCTTTGCTGACATCTTTAATGTCGCTCGACATGCTCTTTGGCAACAACAACAACAACAACAACAACAACAACACTACACTACCCAGCTGGACCCAAAGCCCAGGTCAACCGAGTTCCTCTGGTGAGTTTCTTTCACACGGACAGGTCTAGTTATTAACACGTTTCTTCAGGGTCATCAGCATCTTCACCGGAAACTTCTGCCAATGCATGTTCGAGCTGTAATAGCGTCTGTCGATCAGATTCTAAAGAGGGTGGTGGTGTGAAGCGATCCCAGGGCACTCGTCAAACTCGGCGTAATTCAACTGCTGCAGCTACCAATCGTCCCCTTTCGAATCCCGCACCTAGCGCCGTGGAGAGTAGCGAAAATACAAGACGCGGTCCGAATGTCAAAGGTGTAAAGAAGCGGGTCAAATGTTCTCTTTGTAATGAAACGTTTTCGCGAAGGCATGACATGATGAGACACGAGGTTTGTTTATCCCCATCTCTTCACCCCGGTGCCTCGAAACTAAGTGTTGGTTTTCTGCAGGCTTCTCAGCATGGGAAGGTGCAGGATTGGACTTGCGAACGGTGTCGTCGGTTCTTCTCTAGCGAAGCGATGCTGTCTCTACACCGCTGCCCTGCCTTATTACGGCGAGAGTAGAGTCTCTTGGACTATATGACTTTTTAAAAATTTAATCGGATATCTTCAACTTTCTGTAAGCCCTCTCATTTTTAGACTATGTATTCACTCCATGTATTTTTGCTATTGTAATGTTATACCCAGCGCGGATAGTACAACTTCCAAGAGGAATCTTTTCATACATACATAATCATGTGTCCATACTGCTACTATGTAATATATATAGCTTCGACATGACCAGGTACTTCTTGATAGGCATCTAGTATCTGTTCGAATCGGAAGTCCGCAGTGATGATTCACTCCAAATCGACATATGGAGAAGATCTGGATAAATTCCTGCAACACTTCATACTTAGGTAAATCATGTCGGAGTTTTTCGAGATGGTGTTTAAGTTGAACGTTGAGGCGTTAAGGAGTCGCTCCGATGCTCCGGAAGGACGCAAATCTTCCCCATCTGGGGAAAGCGCTTCCGCCATGATCGGTTCCCTTCAGTTCCCTTCTTTAATGACTACAATTCCTCTTATAGCAACACCCTCCGGCCTCTAGACCGAACGATACGAGTAGAATGGCCGCACTCTTTGAGTCAGCCGTACTCCTGTGGTCCGTACCTTACTACACATGCTTTTGCAGTATTACTTCGTACGTATAAGTGTAGGCAACGTTAGGTATTCTGAAAATTGATTCAGTTCAAGCAAGACGGAGAAGTAGAACCCGGTGAGCAGCTACATATATGTATATATAGCGTCAATAGCAGCACGACTAATGTTCTCTGGAGAAAGGGCACTCCACTGCCTCTGGCAGGAGACATGATCGTCACTAGGGCAAGAATTTCTCGAAGATACATCCGTATGCTCTTTGTCACAGCGAATAGAAATAACTACAAAAACCGCCCTGATCAACTCTGACAAGGAGCATTCAAGTTGTCGACATCGTCACCGGAGCAATAGTAATTTCTAGTAATTTCTGGAAGGTAGATGGGTGCTTTCTCACTGACAGTCAATACAAAGAACTACCCTCAGTAACCCACAGTAAAGCATGCATTCATTAACATTCATCCTGCTTCTAGTTTGATAAAGTTATGTCAGATCAGCGTGCATGACGTAGTTTTGCAGCCTGTGGCGAGGGGACATTTTGGGAACATTCGCCACCGTGGTCTATGATATTTGTAAGTAGTACGCTCGAAGACGAAATCCACATTCTGCACATTCCAACCAAGCAGTAGAGCGTCCAGTGGCGCGAGAGACATTGGGACCAGTAGTCCTTTCAACAAGTCAACCAAAGATTCAGTCCTAATCACCGAGCTTGAATCTCCTTCCAACCGTCTGGTACACTGCAAGTTGTCGAGGATTCTGGCTGCTCTGCCTGCCAACTGTATTGGACTATAAGAAACTTCAGACACTAGGTTCAACTTGTTCTCGCCGCAAGGGGGTCTGAATGTGTTTGAAGAATCCTTAGGAGACAGAAAAATACTGAGATAGTATGGCTGAAATACTCTGCCAGTCATCACCAGTGAACCAAGAATTGAGGGAGAGGTCGTCCCAGCAGACCTTACGACCCAAAAGGAACATCCGGTCCGCTCATAACCGACTGCAGACCCCTTGTCTTCGCCGCCGGACTAGAAAGCGAGAAAAATCGTAAGTGGAAGTATTATAACAGCCAGAGATCGTATCTGTCTTGCGAGCGATTTTACTAGTAGAGTTTGTTTGATCTCGGTCGAACCCGAGCCATGATGGAGTCATATCCACAGTCAGAGAAACGAGAACTGAAAGACAAGAAGTTGATGTACGTACATTTACTACGAGACTTAAGATCTTAAGATGTGAGCCAATCATGTGGCTGAGCAATGAGTCAACAACCGTAGCTCTATGTGCTTGTTCATACGGCCGTGAAAGGGCGCCCAGTTGGCCGCTATCCTGAGCGCAAAATTGATTCAGTCTAGCACCAATATATAAAATGCATGCCTTACTGAATGTGAGGCATTGCAGCGGGGTGTGAAGTATGTAGACGCGGAGACTGAAGTAGACCAGCTGATGAAGATCACTTCCTCTCAAACGATCATCCCGAGGACGATGAACAATTAGCAACAGCAGCGACTGCTAGTAGTGGCACTTAGTGGGAAAAGAAGCGTATCGATGATCATTGAGAATCCTCCCTATCTACCTGACGGGGTATAATATTTCCGAGAGAGGGCTCTTTTCGCACCGCCGACAAAGGGTAGCGCTTGTGTGGATAAAGATGCTGAACGACTTTGGGCAATTCGAGTCCTGAAGGTTGGAACCAGAGCCGAAGTATGAAAACTCCACATTGTTCATTGTTCTAGAATGTAGTTGAATCTCATTGCTAACTCTACCATTCAAACTTCAACATTCTTCACCATACTGGCCCAGTCCATGCCCATACGATGTGCCTGATTGGCACTCAGGAGAGCTGCATCGCATTCTATAGAAATACCACAGTCATTTCCTCGATAGAATATCTCAACCTGACAGTCTCTCTGAAGCCCAGTCAGCCCATCGACGAGAGCAGTCTAGATTTAAGAAGACGTACCCTAATCTCTGGAAACAAGTTGTCATCCGGGAGCAGATGTGTCTCGTGAACATCATACGGTATCTAGTTATAGTGAGCAAGAAGATATACGGAGACTCAGGCTTAGATGACATACTTTCAATGGCTGGAGCACTCTAGCAGTTGGGTTTGCAGTGCTATGGGACCCACCAGGCAGCTTGAGCACGTTGACTGAGACATTAGATAGAGGTGTCCCTCCAGCCCCTACCCATTCGGATATATCACGGACATGGCTTTGTTCTACCACCGGGGATCTGCTGGCGATGTCCTTTTGGATATGACTGGCGAGGGAAAGTATGCGTGTCGACATGATGGATCTCTCAACAAGTTCCATAGGGTCAAAGTCCATCACGACATGAGTCGGAAGATAGTTGCAACACGGCACCGCAAGAGTGTCCAGGTCAGGTAAGATACCTGAGCGACCGGCATGAGATAGCAGGAACGTTGCTGAAGAGGTCGACGACCACTTCGCTTGAATGACACTCCAGCATGCCAGCAATATGGCCTGAGAAGAAAGCTGAAGTGACTGCGCACGCCTCTCCAAAACTTCCATGGAACTGACGACACCAGCCAGTTTCACGAACGTCGGCAATCGGACCGAGCTCCTAGAGCTGAGAGACGTTGGGAAAAGGCGGGTGATTTGCGAGAGGATGACAGATGATAGTGCCTGATCTTCGGCTTCCTTAGGTAGATTATGATAAGGCAAGAGACGGAGACGAAGTTTGGAGGGGAAGACACGCTTCCAGTAAGCGGCCTGTTCGTCTTGAACCTCAGATGTACGGACAAAGAGACGCAAAAAGCCTGCCATATCGCTACCGGAAGTAGCACTTTTGCCGACGTACAGCTGCTCGAGGTCTTTGATGAGCAAAGGAAGGCTCCAGCCATCTAGAGAGGAGACGGTCAGCAAAAATACAGAGCCGTAAAGATGTAAACGAACCATATTGGACGTGGTGGAGACTGAGCAAAAAGTAGCTCGATTTCTTGCCGTGAAGCAGCGCCAATCTGACCGGAGGCTGATTCGTTGGGACTGGAGTGGATACAAGATCTCTCGCAAGTCTTTTGACTGAAGCAAGCTCGGTTTCGTCGGAAGAATCGAGCCCTGCATCCAAAACTTCCTCAATCCAAGAATAATGAAACGTCTTGAGAGTTGCAAGCACTAGCCTATAGTCCTGCTCGCCAGTTGGTAGCCAGAATGACCGTAAGATTTCGTGTTTAAGAACGAGTTGTGACCATGCCGCTCGCAACCTGGAAGAAAGCTCGCCAGTAGATTCTTCCCGATCCAACTGGTAAGGAAACACAACTCCTTTCGTCTTCCAAAAACTGATATCTGCCTCCATACCCGCAGACAACGGTAGGACAGAGGTCAGGTGCTCCTTGAAGCCAGGAGGTAAGAAACGGTAAGCACCGTCAATAACGTGGGATGGAAGCTCTGCGGACGTGAATGATGGAGACTTGTGAAGCTGCACGCTGTTCTCCAATAGCGATAAAAGATCCATGACTGTAGTGCTACGCGCTACGTCACTCGCGACGAGCGAGATATCCGCACGTCTGGCCATGGCAGCGACCTGAATAGCACAGATTGAGTCGATGCCTATGGCAGTGAGTGGGGTGGATAAAGTGACAGATTCCGACGGTAAACCGGTAAATTCGACGAGGATTTCATGCATCCGAGTTTGTCTGGGTGTCAAGGCTTTCGGAACGGGATCATCGTGTTCCAAGTTTGTAGTTTGGGATTCTGGAGTCGCAGCGAGAGTTTGCATGAACATGTCATCGTAATTGAGGAAGGCTTGCGCAGTTGGCCTTCGAACAAGTTCTGCAAACGTCTCGTTGAACTCCGAGAGGAGGAGGACGAGCTCAGAATGTTTCATGACATTCGCTGCACAAGATGCGTAGACACTATACACCTTCTCAGTTTCATGTAGTTCAAGATTAAAAGCGTGCTTTGAACCGACAAAATTAGAAAATGTTGTTTTGTTGAAGTGCAAGCACTCACCTGCGTCTTGGACTCTTGTATATCGCCACGACCAACGATCTTCCAGAGCTGGTCCTCTTCAGGGGATGCGCCACCGTCAGGCTGGAATAAGAACAGCGTGTCCAATAAATTAGGAATCCCGAGTTGTCGTTGAATAGCTCGCAGTGAAGCGTGTTGCCAAGTAAGCCCGTCATTGTTCCACTCGTGCATAGAACGCATGAGCTGTTTATTCGTTTCCCCACGTGTAATTACCACTTTACACGGAATGGTATTCTGAAACGCCCATGAAAAAATGCCACTCGGAAAAGATAAGAGCACTCACAAAGACAGGACCAATAACATCATCTGCGTCTGACAACGTCCTTCCTGATACCACCTGCCCAAATACGACCTCAGGGAGGTGACTGCGACGACAGAGAATCTTTGCCCAGGCAACTTGGCCAAGACATTGAGGATGAACATGATAACGACGACAGAAACGACGTATCTCAGTAACCGAGATTTGGAGAGCGATAGATGCACGCCATGCCTTGTCTAAGGATACAGAGGGGTCACCGCTTCTCGGGAAATGCCAAGGGGTTACACCATCGAGTTTCCTCGCCCAATATCTGGCGCCTTCTTTCTCCTGCGCGAGCACAGCGTCGGCGACTTGCTGGAAAGGGACAGGAGGTGGAACGTGATCACCGTGGTATAGCTTCTTGACAACACGAAGGAGCTTGGGAATAGCGATTCCATCATACAGGGCGTGATGCAGAACGACAATGAGATAGTCATTCTGCGCTGATCTATGTTGGAAGTAGATAGGGGGTCTGGCCAGACTCTCGTCTCGCTCAAAATGCAACGATGAGATAAAGTCCGTTGCAGCTGAAGGGGATAACTGTGACTCTTGAATTTCGGACCACTTGAAATCAACATCAGAGTGGACAATTTGAGCCCACTGGCCAACGTTGGGTGCGAAGTGGAACGACGTCCGCAGAATAGACAAGCAGTGCACGGCCTGGTACCATGCCGACTTCAGTCGGCTGATGTCGGATTGTGGAAGTAACTGGAAGGTGAAAGCGTGGACGTATAAACGGCCTCCTGAATTGATGGTCTACAAACCAGTCAGTGCAATGTTTAATCTTCGTATTAGCCTCCTTTACCTGAGCCAGCATACCGGTCTGAAGAGCGGTACAACCGGTTAGCTCCAACTTGTCTACGGCACTCAATTTCAGATGCTCCACGTCTAGTTCCTCCCACAGCCGTTTCTTCAGCTCCCCAAGCCAGACTATCGAATCGTTGACACTTTGATGGGCAGCTTCGCCAGAACTGGTGATGATTCGACGAGATATACCACGGACGTGATCAGCTTGTACAATATCCACTGGGGTCACCTTGATCCCTTGCTGCGAGAGAAGCCGTGCCAACGCAACTGCTTTGATGGAGCTGAGCCCCAGAGAGGCGAGAGATGTCATGGGATGCAGCATAGAGGTTTCGACATGAAGGAAGTCTGCGATGGATTTCAATAACGCCGACTCGAGTCTTTTGTCTACCATGTCATGGGCATCAGGTTGTGTGTCATTGGCATCCTTCTGACTACGGTAGATAACCTCGCCGTCGATCTGAACCTGGCCGTGCAGCAATCCCTCGATGGAAGCTTCGAGTCGGTGCAAAAAAAGCAGTAACATGCTCTGATGGCAGATCCGCTTCAACGAACAGGAGACGGGCTTCAACGTAGTCGGCGGTGGCATGCATGACTAATTCTAGTGCGAAAATGAACTGTGGTTTGTGTATCAGGAAGACTAGCAGAAACAAAGACAATCGGATCGCACCTCGGATTGGGAACGGCTAGAAGCTATGTGCTCAATGACATTTGTCGGTTGACTCTCCGAATCGAAACGACATGATAAAAGCACCTCTACCAGATCTTGAACTCCGAGCCACCTGTGAATACACCCGAGTGGTGTATGCTCATAGGGCAGCGTTGCGTTGATGTACTGCTGAGCAGTGTCCAATAACTTTGAAGAAGATGCACGGGCGTCTAGTGGAAGGACAGTGGGCACGACAGAAACGAGAGGGCAGATTGCTTCCTCAATGTCATTCACAGGTAGTGAACGTCCAGCACGTACAACCTAAGAGTCAACGTCAATACACCGGATTGTTACATGGAAACTGGGACTCACGCCAAAAACGGCATTTTCCCGCCAATTAAAGACGTGACGCCCCGCCAGCGAGAAAGCAGTAGAGAAGAAGGCTTGCAGAGTGACGTGAGCAGCGTTGCAGCAGGCCTGTATATCACCAAGAGAGGTGTTGAGACTACGGGATATGAATGTCCCTTTTCCGTCAGACGGATGTCGCACAACTATTCCTTCAAGGTCCACCTCGGCAAATTGTGACCTCCAGAACTCCTCGCACTTTTGCTGATCAATGGCGGAAAGGGCCTCCAGGACTGGGATGAGGGGGACAGCATGTAGAAGAGGTAATTCCTCGTAACACCGGCGGAACTCCCGAATGATCAAGGACATAGAGTTCCCATCGTAGAGTGCATGATTGATAGAGAAGACCATGAAAGTCCCTTTTTCACTTGCATCGTAAACATTGATGAAGAACAAAGGTGTGGTGAGATCCTCAGTGACACGAATCGCTACACTCGAAGATTCCTCGCGCAAGAACCACTCTTCAAATGATTCTTGAGAAGAAAGCTGACAGGGAACCACCCTCCAGGGAAGGTCATTCACGCTATCCTTGATGACCACTTGCACCAGGGTATCATCGATGACGAATACAGTTCTGGGGGAAACGTTTCAGCTGACAACCCAGGGGAGGTGACCGTAACATACCGAAGGATCTGTTGTCGACTGACTACCTTCTGCCAGCTCTCCTTCATCCTCTCCAGGTCGATTGAGGGGTCACACCTGTACATGAAATGTTGGACATAGAGCTGAGGAGATTGCATAGAACGAAAGAGGACACCTTCTTGGACAGGGAAGGGAGGTAGAATGGACTGGATTTGGTGAGGCTCAAAGATACCCTCGGCTAAGCCGCTCCATTGCTCAGCGAAATTGATGAGCGCTTGGTCATTCCTAGCCTGAGGGACGGGTGGTGTATCGACCATTAGCGCAATATCCTCGATAACAGGTTTTCCCATTAGTTGAGCAGCAGAAACCGTAGTGGAGAACTCCTTTCGCAAGGTGCTCGCTAAAGTGGAGAATTTGAGAGAATCCAGTCCGCATTCGTAGAGGTTGGATACGGGACTCAGCGAGTAAGCAGATAAGCCAGCCAACTCAGCTACCACGTCAATTACTCGCGATTCGATTGTGGAAGGTGACCGTGCAGGCTGTGTGGAAGTAGAGGTGGTATCGGCATCGCCCTGGCGCAAAAGATCTCGAATTGGAGTGTCTTTGAAAATCTGGGCGAGAATCTTATTGTCCGTCTTTCCGTTGATGCTGAGGGGAAGGAAGTTCATGGGCACGATATACGATGGCCGCATGTACACAGCCAACTCGCGTACAGCAGCGTCCTTCATGCTCTTCACCATGAGATCCATCTTATCGATAATGACGGGTCGCTCAGAACGCCGCTGAAGGAACGTGATTTTGGGATCTGCAATAGCCACGAAGCTGACCAGCACCTCCGTTCCGCCAAAATCAGGATGATTGCTGATCAGCGTTGAGACGTCCACCGTTTCAGAACATGCGTTGCGCAAGACGTTTGATACTCCTTCACTTTCAATTCGGACCCCACGCAATTTGATCTGGGTGTCGATCCTTCCCATAATCTCGAGGGTATTGTCAGGCATCAACCGTACTGGGGAAAGGGAAACAGTCAGCGACGTTAACTGGCTTGAGTAAGAGAACATACCTAAATCGCCAGTCCTATAACACCAACATCCAGGTCGAGGCCACTCCAGAAAGACCTTTTCCGTCACCTCCGGTAGTTTGTTATAACCACGCCCGACAAGTGGCCCCTCTACCACCAATTCACCGGGAGTTCCTCTGGGAACAACGTTCATTCGGGAGTCTACAACGTAGACTTGGCACGAAGTAAAGGGCTTCCCAATATTTTCCTTTCTGTCTCCCAGCTTGACCTGACGAGAGGTGCACCCGACCGTAGCTTCTGTTGGTCTGAAAGTCCATGAGCATACAGAATTGATATCAACGCCAGAACTATCACTCACCCGTAAAAGTTCGCTAGAATGAGCTTGTCGTGGTTGGCCCATTTTTTCAGCAACTACATCGAGTTCGTCAGCTGTTAAGTAACAATGGATGAATGCATGCGCACATACAGAATCTGATATCTTCTCCCCACCCGAAACCAAATACTTTAATGGCAAATCGTCAGGCGACGATAATGTCGCCTCGATCATGCTGGGAACCATTCCTAGATGCGTGATTCCCATCGAAATGATGTTTTCTTGTAGATTTGCCAACAGCTCATAACGTGGCCCGCTGACAAGACGAGTACCCAAACGCCAACTCTGACATATTTCGGAGATATGAACGTCGAAGGCGATAGCTAGAAAGGATATGTCAATCAGAGAAGAAGACTCTACAGATGTGAGAAGACATACATGCGAGCGCAAGTCGCTTATCGGTGTCGGGATTCGTCACTTCATGAGGAAAGACACACATGGCCTCTATAGCCCAATATAAGCCCCGGTGATTCAGCAAGCAGCCTTTGGGTGTTCCAGTAGTCCCTAAAAGACAGGAAAAGTTAGTAACTACGTTGCAGAGCCTCATGACTATCGATTACACACCCGAAGTGTAAAGCAGATAAGCCAAAGAGTCCAACTCAGCCAGACAAATATCTGATCCATCCTCCTTTCCAATTTCATTCTGCACCGAAGGGTCATCAAGAACAACAGCCCGTTCCCCGAACAAATCTGCATGCTCTGCCGTGGTCAGGACGAAACGAGCTTCACTATCCTCAGCGATGAATCTTTTGCGTTCTTCTGGAAGCTCAGGGTCGACCTGAAAGAAACGAAATGAGAAGAGAGGCGATAAACTGAGTAACGAAAGTCATACCGAAACATAACATCCTCCCGACTTGAATACGGCGGCATGAGCGACGTAAAAATGAGCGTCACGCATTCGACAAACAGCCACTTTATCCTCTTTTTGCAGTCCACGGCCGACCAGCCAGCGAGCCACACGGTTACTCCGGAGATTGAGGTGTCCATAAGTGAGGACCTCGGGTGGTTCGGCGACTGCCTTATAGACTTCATGGGCAACGGCATCTGGCCTGGACGACGCGTTCCTCCTCAGCCAAAGCAGTGTCAATTCCGCCAGCTCTCGGTTATACTCGTTTTCGTATGCAGACATGAGAGGTTGGGGAAGTTCAAGAGGAGAGGTGGACGGTTCATCGAGATGTGAAGTGATGAAGGAAAGGGTGGCAAGAACTTGCCCCAGGAAGACTTCGGCGGCGTGTAATGACATGATAGTGGAATCGACATAGAGTTCCACTTTTGAGTCCCGTCCGACCAAAGCCATGGAACACTGAATATGTTCTGGAAACATCTTCTCCCCAAACGAATACAACAGGCAAGGGATTTTCGCTGTCCTTGAGACCCAAAATTTGACGAATGAGTCCTAGCTCTGCAGCGTCGTCTGAACGTGACTTTTCCTGTAAAGTCGTCACAAGGTCGCGAAAAGTCTGCCCATCGACGAGCTGGGCTCGGACGGAGGTGCGATGAGAGGAAGTCGCGTCGTAGAATAGAAAGTCGCGTGTGTCGAGGTAAAGGAGGACGACTTTGAAGAAAGCAGCACGAAGAAGCGCGTCAAGTGCATAGTTCTCGGAGGAGACGTCGGGGAGCTGTTTGTGGACATGATGGGTGCCGTTTGGAGGGTGTCGAAGGCATGTACCAAGATCAGGTAGAGCTTGAAAGCTGTAGCCTGCTAGCTCCTTTGCTACACTGTCCATAGCAAAGATGAGGTGGAATGAAGCAACTTTTCGATGACAGATTTCTCGTTGGATCTTATCTGATTAGTCAATTGGCGAGTGGTTTGTGCCAGGTCAAACTGGTTTGGCCGGGAGAGATTTAGAGCTCAACAAGACCGATCGTCGGAAGTTCGGATCTGAAACGACAATTGGTATACCGTATGTACCCGTTCCTGGTTCAAGCGTTGACTGCTTGAACAAAAAAAGCACAGCATTACTGTGGTAGTACTCTACCTGAAATTTAGAACGTTCGAGACTATGGTCTGTTACGGAAAAATGCTTCACTCACTCGCGTAGGTCTTATTTCGGGTGGTCGTTAGCGTTCTGGTTCCACAGGGTGTATGGTGAATGGAGTGAAGAAGCCCCAATATTCAGACAGGTGCCAGAAAAGCCCATATTGCGCAAGTGTTCAGACAAAGGCCAAGGAGAATGAGGGGATAGAAAAATGAAAAGTGAAGGAAAGACTATTTCATTGTTTGCGTTTATTTTGCGATAGCTTCGTAGTGGGCACAACTTTTTTTCAACTTGCTTTGAGAAGACATCAAAGGCATGAAACAACGAAATTACCAGGTATGTAATTATAGTGAGTACCAACGAATGTCAATTTGTGCTACCATAGACTCTTCTCAATCGTCCTGGAACAAATCCTCAACAACCTCTCCAGCCCTAGGACCCATTACACTCAACAAAGTGTCGCTCAGCCCATGCGTCGACTCCTCCATACCTTGAACATATATCTTAGCTTTCAATTCCTCATCGGCCGTCTTTCCAGAGCTAGAAGCCGACGAAAGAGGCAATAGCCTATACTGACGAGAAATATACACCTTTTGTTCCGCCTGATCCACGTTGCCTTCTACAGTGGGCGTGGCCGGCTGTGAGGATGTGATAGGTGTGAGTGGCGAGTGAAGTCCACTGGAAGTTTCACTGATAGTCGGCGAAAGCTCGGGCATTGTGATGGAAGTAACGTCAGAAGCGATGCGAGGTGCAAACGGTACAAGTCGGACGGGTACCCGGGAGGAGCTATCGACACCAAACCTCTTGCCAAGTTGTTTGGATTGTCTGAGAAGGTCGACCCAATTTGTTCTGATATAACCAGTGGCGCAGACGATGGCATCGTACTTGGATTCGATGACCTCCCTGGTGTGAGAGTTGACGATGGTGAATGAGAACGCGTTGGATTCGGAGTTATGATTGATGGAGATGATGGAAGAATTGGCGCAGATGTTGATTACGGGAGAAGGAGTAGACTTGTCCTGTCGACGAGCAGCGATGGCGCTGTCGACTTTCTGGTCGTAAATGATTTCGTAGAGCTGGTGTGGCGGTCAGAGTGATTTCGATGTGAAAGTCAAGAGCGAAGCCTACCTGTTCAATCGTCCTCGGGTTGACGACGGAGTAGTTGGTGCTGTTATACTCCGCTTTGACCCGTTCTCTCCCAGATTGAGTGGACCCGAACCAAGTTTCTGTCACTGCAAAAAATGGTGATCAGCATGAATAAATAATGACGATGGTAGACATATAGACTCACCCTCGGGGTCGAATATCTCGTTAGAGAATGGTGTATCATCACTTGGCTTGAGCGAGCCTTTGCGAATGATCATATCCACCTGGTGTCCCGTCGGACTATTTCCAGTGGGGATTAACGAAAGGCAATCGCGCAAGTTAATAGCAACCTCAGCAGCCGACTGGCCGCCACCAATGACTGCGATACGGAGAGGCTGAGGAGAAGATGGGGAAGAAATGCTCTGGAAAAGCTTGTCTCGGCAGATCCTGTACCTAGAACTGTGCATGACTGTCGAACGATCAATGACGGATTGTTCTCTCAGTAAAGGTGCGACAACGTTTGGTATGCGTGCGCTACCCCCTGGAGAAACGATCAGGTTACCTGTAGCGAGAGTCAATGAATGACGTGATAAGTTAAGAGAAAATAACCGACGAGCTTTGTAAACATGTTCCTTTCCAGTCTCGACATTCCTGCTGGTAACAAGGATCAAACCATCGCTGTCCTCGTCGACGCCGACAACCTCCTGACCGTAATGCACGGCCACACCTTGCTGCTCAACATATCTCGCTGCCCATCCCAGATAATCAGCAAACTCTTTTCTGGAAGGTGTCGTAGAACCACGATTGATAAAGGCGGAGAGCCGATTTTGAGAATGTAGGTAGTTGAGGAAGGTAAGAGGAGACTGTGGTGAACGCAGGGTCGCAAGATCCTTCATGAAGCTGAAACAATGTAAACACACACAAACGTCATAGAACGGAACGAGACATACCTGATCTGCATTTGTGCCCCGGGCAGCAGCATACCAGGATGCCATTGGAAAGAAGTGTTCTTCTCAAGGAAGAGAAGATTTTTGGAAGACGATTCGTTGTTTTTCTAAGTACCACTTTGTCAGAGACAAACGGTAAGGAACCGGGGACATTACGTACGAGGTCAGAGCCCCAGCGTTCAACGATCGCTCCTGCAACTGCAATGTTTGAAGGTCCAAAGCCAAGACCGACCAAGTCGTAGATAGCAGGGGAAGAGCTGTCTGAACACATGTTTCGCAGGATGAAGAGCCGACGACCGACAGAAGATACGAGTGACGAAAGTCGTATACGAGGAGTCGCAGGGAGTTTATGCAGGTGGTTACAAGTTCAACTTGGAGGATTTATACCGACGTGACGTGCTGGCTCAAAGGAAACCAGTCCAATTCCAGGCAGGCCTAGGACAATCGAATCAGCGCATCCAGGAATTAGGAACACTCCAAAATCATTTTGAGCCGTTGAAAATCGGTTAACCTAGTAGAGGACATCCTGGTGCTCGACATATCTGATAAGATTGATGAGCCAAGCCACCGATAATCGGCTTTCAAGTTATCTGATAAAAAATTGACAGGAAACTGTAGCTAACAACTCCAAACATCTCATCGTTGCTCAGAATCCTACTTACCAGTTTGAGGGTACTACAACAGCAGACCGAATCGCTCAACTGGTTTAACATGCTGTAGCAAACTCCAGCGCGCAACATCCACTCTTTCAGCGAGACCAAACCCTCGGTTGTCCCAACTGCATGCGGAGCCCTCAAATCGAACCAGCCCGACTCCACCTCTCACTGGTTTACTCTACCAGATAACCGAGATTTGTTCCTGGCAAGTACTGGGCCGGTCCTCGAAATTTTCAAGATCTTGTTGTGGATAAACACAAATGCGCTATACGCTGGTTGATCATCACCGTCCGTCCTTCCGGAATCGAGTTCTTAAGGTCCTCTGACCCTTCCAGTCTTCACAAAGATGTCTTCAAGCACTAAAACCTCTGGCTATGTCCGCGAAGAATACGTCGCACCTCTCGAGCAGACTTTTACGCTCCCTGACAAATCTACCGTCCGGTCTACCGAGTCAGATGGCTCAATACACGTATTCCTGAGCGGTTCTGAAACTCCCGTACTCCGCTTTACACCTCATCCATCCCGTATCTTGCGCACTAGTCCTCATGGCATCGTCAATAACAACAGGGCCGTCACTAGTCCCGCCGTCACTCTCGAATCAGCCGCTTCTTCCCCCACTGAAGTCTCAACGGACGATATCTGGTCCGCTCTCTACACACTCTGGATCCGTCGCACCGAAAATGAAGTTCTACCTATCATATTATCCTCCGCTTCCTTCACCAACGCATCCACCATCCTCACGTATCTCACTCATACCGGACTTGCTTTCTGTCCCCCGGATGCTCAGAACGAGTTCGAGTTGCTTTTCATCCGTGCTGCTTTCTGGCAAGGAGCTGGAGCACCAGTGTCCAAACACTGGCTTCGCACTATGGTCCCTCATCCCTCCATATCTTCATTCCCCTTCCCTTTCCACACCTCTTTCACCAGAGGTGAACACGTCCTCACTACCCACCCACTCCGTCCTCCGAAACCCGCCCCAGGATCAGTCATCTATTCTCGCTACATCTTCACCCTCGGCGAGCAGCTCACCTTTACTCATATCGACGCCAACAACTCCGAGCACTTTGCTGCATATACCAAATGGCAGAACTCTGAGCGGGTCAATGTCGGTTGGAGAGAAAAGGGTCCGGATGAGAAACATAGGCAATATCTTGCAGACCGGTTGGCTGACCCTCATATTATGGGGTTCATCGTCGCTTGGAACGGCGAATTTGCAGGTTACGGAGAGATGTCGTGGGTCAAAGAAGATCCAATGGGTACATATGTCGGTGGACTAGGAGATTACGACCAAGGTATAAGACTAGACTTCGCTTTCAGTGTTTCGTTTTTGACCTCATTATATGCTGCAGGTACTCATCTCCTCATTGGTGAAGAGAAGTTCCGAGGCCGTCACAGATGTACGTGATTCTTACTGATTTTCTCGAACACAGCTGACCCCTTCCCGTATTTTCCAGTCACTGCTGTTATGACTTCCATGAAACACGCCTGCTTCCTCCGCGACCCTCGTACCGAAGTCGTCGTAGGCGAGCCCAGGGCAGATCTCCCAATTGTTCCTCGCCTGGTTGCCTATCTTCCGCAGGAGCTGAACAGAGTGCGTCACCCCTCTCTTTCTAACTCATCCCTTACTGATATATCTCAGGAATTTGAATTCCCGCACAAGCGTGCTGTTTACTTTGCATTGAGGAGGGAACGTTTCTTCCAGGCTGCAATGCTGAACTAGACAAAGGTGTAAATACGTACTTGTATAGTCATTGCAAACAATCAAAAGTTATCTAGTTTCATCGAGAACATGTTCATGTGCAGTTTCTACGTAGTTATGTAGTAAGTAAGGCACTTGACAGTACAGTAAGTAGTATAACAGTGAACACTTGGTACACACTCTTGTCAGTCAAATTGAGTCAACGTCATGCAGAGTCGCCAGACTGGAGCTAGCTAGCTAGTACTCAAGACCGATGGTACTCCAGTATACAGCATGAGTAAAATATGCAAAGTCTACGTAATTTTAGGGGCTAATGTTTTGTCTGCCGTGCTCGTCTCGCTGCCAAAACATCACTCAAGGAGATTCCAGACCGCTCACACATTCCTCTGAAGACTCCACCTTCCCTGTCCATCAACACCTCAGGCTTATCGCACTCCACCACAACCCCAGCATCAACAACACATATCTTATCGTAACCAATAATCGTCCGTAACCTGTGAGCGATACACAGTAACGTCTTCCCTGCGAACTCGGACTGAACGGTGTTTTGTATATGATAATCGGTCTCGAAGTCGACGGAGGCAGTGGCTTCGTCCATAATGATTACACGGGAGTTTTTGGTGAGAGCTCTGGCTAAGCTGACAAGTGACCGCTGAAAAAAGTTTCAAGTTAGCATTTAGGCTTGAAGGCGAGGGAAGGAACACGTACCTGACCAACAGACAAATTAGATCCTCCCTCTTCAATCCGACTGTCAAGCGTCAGCTGGCCCTGAGGTTTTCCATGCAGAGTTGAATCCGAGTCCGACTTGGTTGTCTCTACGAGATAAGAGCGTTTGAGGGCATCCCATAGACGGGCGTCATCATATTGGCCGAACGGATCCAGATTGGAACGAAGATCGCCTGCGATAGCAAACTAAGAAAGATTTTTGAGAATTCGAGTAACAAACATACCACTGAAGAGAGTAGGATCCTGGGGAATGACTGAAATCCATGTTAGCCAGTATGTAAGCCGACGTAGAAGGGACGCACTGGAAAGAGAGCTGCGAAGGTCTCGCAACCCAATCCTCGAAATATCTATGCCATCTATTTTGATAGAGCCCGATAGTAGCTCGATGGTCCTGTACAGGGTCATGGTAACTGAAAGGTCAAGACTCGTTAACCACTGAGCATTCCTTAGATCGGAGAACCTACCAGTTGATTTCCCGGCACCAGTCCTACCAACAATCCCAATATGCTCTCCACCAGCGGCGTTGAGACTGACACCCTTGAGGACAGCGGGTAATCCTGGACGGTAGCTTGCCACGACATTCTCCATCTCGATAGCACCAGAACTAGGCCAACTAGTAGGAGGCTTAGTCTCGGGTATCTCGTGAGGAGCTTCTTGTTCAACCGAATGTGCGTAATAAAGGACACGTTCCACGGCATTCATGTTATTCTCCACCTCTGCACTTTGACGCACAGCCCATCCGAACGCCTATGTGTAGAACAGTCAGAGCATAGCCCAGTCTAGAAGAAACGGAGAATTCACCTGTTGTACAACCAGGATATATGACAAAACGACACCAGTCTGAGCAGGTGAAATATCTGCACGTGTACCGACAGCCATGATAGCGACGGCAAAGACCATGACGGAGCCAAGGAAGTCAAGCCTTACGCTGAGCCAGCGTTGGTTGGTCACTGAAAGCCAATAAGCGCTGCAAGAAGTCATCTCCTGAGTTTTGAGTCTTCAAAGGATCACTGGTCACTTACCGGTTCTCCAAATCAATACGCGATGTATTCTCATCCTCAAAACGTTTCGATTCACCATAGGCTCGGATGGTCGTCAAGCCAGAGATAGACTCTGAGAAATGACTATACAACGAGGATCGCAGAACTGCATCCAGGCGCTATGAAACGGTATATGTGAATATGACGAATGAAATATAGGTGACGGACACCTACCTTTATTTCCCTAGCACTCGCTCTGTAGAAGATTGCAATGTAATAGTAAAGCAGCAAGATAAACGCAATGGCGATGAGGAACCAAGGAATGATAATCGACACCAGTACGACTGAACCAATCACTTGGACCATAGTGCCCAAGAATTGCCTCATTGCCTCACCAACAACATTGTCGATAGTATCGATATCTGAGAATATCCATCAATATCAATCATGAGGTGGGCAAGAGAAAACTGTCATTACCTTTACTGAACCGGTTCATGATCCTACCAAGGGGCTACCAGACGAGTGAATAATAGTGTACTGCGGTCAGTGGACACATCTCTTACAGTGGTGCTGTAGAAGATAAAAACAGGTCAGCAACAAACGATATAGTCAGGACAACCTAACCACTCACTCAAAGAATGACGTTGGTGCATGCATAACGCGCTTCAAGGCAAACTGGTAGGGAATCAGTATCTGCAGAGGTAACTTGGGCCATTTGGGCGTACTCTATGCAAGGCTCGCGAGGCGTCAAACGTGAATTGAGCAAATATAACACCCATGGAGAAAAGACCAAAAGCCTGGCTATGTCGTCAATCATCACTCAAAGAGACTCAACGGAACCACATACCTGACAGAAACCAAGGACAGCGTAAATCGCCATCTAGAACGCTCAAGATCAGCTTCGTCGGCTGAGTAACGAGATACACATCGCTTACATAGGTTCCCTGAGTTATGGAGAACGTTCTGGAGAGCGCCATAAGCGTAAAACGAGCAAGTGATTGAAAAACAACTCACTTATCTTGCCACCATACCAACCTAAGAAGATTGAGCCACTATCGACGAGAAAAAGTCGCAACAAAAAGCTTACCAATAGGGGCTGAGAACACTAGATCCCTGGAAGAAGCAGACAGCAATCACGAATAATGGGAAAGTATACGACAGATGCCCCGCACGGAAATATGCAGCATAAGCTGTAAAGTGGTGGTTATTAAGTGTTCCGATGCGAAGGTCAATTGGAAACATACTCTTCCAGCTAACCGATCCTACATTCCTGTCCTCATTCTGCATCAACTTCTTCCTAGGTTGAGACTGTTTCTCCTTCTGCTGTCCGGATTCCTCGACCTGCTTGTCTTTCTTCTCCCCAGCCTTCTCGTCAACTTCCTCCTGCCCACTTGTCCCAAAGTCCTTGATGAACTTGGCAAACAGCCCCTCCTTGGACATGAGTTCGGCGTAGGTCCCGGTCTCAACGATCTGACCATCGTTCAGGGTAATGATATAATCGACGTAGGGGAGGAAATGGAGTGCATGCGTAACGATGATCCTGGTAGTCCCGTCCAACGCCTTCTTCATGACATTTTCGAAAACGTCTTTGCCGACGTGGGCATCAAGAGCAGAGAAAGAGTCGTCAAACAAGGTGACTTTACTGCCAAAGTAAAGTGCGCGTGCAATGTTGATCCGTTGTTTTTGGCCACCAGACAGAGAGATTCCTTTCTCGCCGACTTCGGTCATGTCACCATCCCTGTTTGAAGGGAAGTCAAGGATAGTTTGTAGATAAGGAAAAAAACAAACGCACGGAAACATGGCAAAGTCAGCCAAAAGGCAAGAATCTTTGACAACTTTCCAGTACCGTTCTTCATCAAAAGGTTGTCCAAATGTGATATTGTCCCGGATGGTGGCACTCTGCATTCACTCTCGTCAGTTCTGGTCACGTCAAAATCATAGAGCTCACCTGTATCCATGCAACTTGAGGACAATACCCGACCCGATCACCAAACACCACCGTTCCTTCCGTGCGGCGCATTTCTACAAGCAGAACGGATAAGCCATAGGACACACCTCAAGCAAAAGAACAACAAACCTCCTACCAATCCCTGCAAGAGACTAGACTTTCCCGAACCAACAGGTCCCACAATCGCACAAAGCTGTCCTTTCGGAATAGCCAGATTGATATTCTTCACTTTGAAAACCCTATCTTCCTCTTTCACTGGTATCGACGGCGGCTGGGGTTTCTCCTGGCCAGCTGCCAGTCCCGCTGCCGCATCTTTCTCCTTCTCATTTATCGTCGACGCCGAAGGCGTTGCGATGGGAAGAGTGGGAAGTACTGGTTTACTCTTGCCAAAGAGACGCATGGCCTTGTCAACGGTGGTCTTCAAGAACGAAGTCGAGTTGGTATTCGGAGATGTAGGGATGGGAGCAACTTTGGGTTTTGGGTCTGGTATGGATTTGACTGGCGGCGGAGAGTCCCAGGTGAACACTGCGTTCTTCACTTCAACACCGAATTCCAGCTCGGGGTCAATTTGAAGACCCCCAGAGATGACTTCGGCGTTAAAGACAGCCTCGACACGATGCATGGCATTGTATGCATCTGCCATGGAGCTGAGTGCAACAGCTGAGGGATAACGAATATTGATGAGTACGGGTTGTTGATAAGCTAGTTGTCATTACTCACGTAGGAAGGTGAGAGGCGTCCTGAGCAGGTTGAAAAGCGAAAGTGACGAGAATATGATTGCAGCGTCCAGAGAATGTCCAACGAGAGCATAGGTTATGAAAGAAAGGACAGCAGCAAGCGTCGGAAGACCGAAACCCAGGGCGTTGTTGACAGACCGAAGCATCAGACGAGAGCGTAAAAACTTCATCTCGGCGTTACGCAACTTGTCCACACGCTCGAGGAAAGGCACCTGGAAGAATTCGTTTAATACAGCGGGACGAGAATAACCCGTATGCGACCATACCTCCCAAGCAAATATCTTGATGAGTCTGATATTCCCGAGCAGTTCTTGAAGCAAGCTAATGCGGTTGTCAGTCCACACCACGCTTCGTTTCCTGGTCATATCATCAGCACCGTTCTCTTGCAAGGATGACAACCACATACCTCAACCTGAACAACATCTTCGTGATCTTTCCCTGAAGCGGACTCGCCAGGACAAAGAAAGCAAACCCAGGGAGTGCACTGTAGCCCAAGTTGACGCAGAGAATGGCTAGACAAATCATCATCTGGATCGGACAGGTAAAGGCCATATGGAAATATGGTGAACAAAAGTCTATCCTCGATACATCGGCACTGATCAACGAAGTGAGTTTGCCAGTAGTATAACCTCCAGCAGAACGCGCTCTAGAAGTCAGTCGGAGCGATTTGGAGAAGATTGCGTGTATGAGTGCACCACGGAGGATGACACCGGTAGTATAACCACGATAGTATGCTTGGGCATTGGACAGGAAGATGACGATTTGGACAGCAAACAGACCAAGTGCCAGACCAACACCTGGACCGATGTTGGGAAGAGCTTCACCGGCAAGAAGATTGTTATGTGACCTGGTCGCGAATCGTATAATAGCCTATAAGTGTCAAGCTAGTAAGTAAGCAAACGCCTGGACAGTCAGATGAATAACATACCTTGACAATCAACGGACTGGTAATGATGCCCACATCCGCAATAAGTCGAAAGAAACCTCCACTCCAAAACCACCAGAAAATTGCATCATTACAAGCAAGAACAAAGCTGGGCTTTTGCCTCGCATGCTCCTTCCATTCCTCTACTCTCTTCTCCTTCTGACCGGAGACAGACCAGTACAACATCTTCCACGGTGCAGGATGCACCAAGCCTTCGTTGAGACGTTGATTGAACGCGTCTGCCTCGCGTCGACGACGTTCAAACGATTCCACAATACGGTCTGCATACACCTCCGCAGAACGGTCCAGTCCCAGACGATAGAGATCCGTAGCTTCCAACGGACGCGCGTAACCTTTGACAAGCAGGGAAGTCATCCACGAGAACGAGATATAGGAGAACCAGTTTGCATGATCTTCTGGGATGGGTTCCGCTTCATCGAGTGATTCTGGTGGAGGCGATGTTTTGGTAGAGACGAAAGGGACTCGAGAGTGCCACGGACGAGGAGGAAAGGCTGTCGGGGTGACCATTGAGGATGAGTTGGATGGTTCTACACTCATTTTGACAAGGAGCACAACCAAAACCCGCCTGTCACTGGGGAGGTCACCAGCACGCGAAAAGTGACCCGCAAAGAATACGACATGTTTCGAAGTTTTTCCTTGCAAAAAAGTTAAAGAATCGGAACCGAGGCGACCGCTTGACGGAAAAGGCGATAGTCGTGGGAAGGAAAACTTTATCAGATAAAGGTAATGACGTCTGATAATTCCAGAACCCTTGTCTAGTCTACTGCTGAACCAGCTCGACTCCGAATCCAGCGAGGCAAAACGTCCGATATTCAATTGCCAGCTCCAAATCACGGATGTGTACAGCAAAAAACCTATGTACTCTACTCTCCAACAAACACCGGTCTTCTTTTTTCTCGAAACGCCACTAATGCCTCCATGCGGTCTTTCGTACCAAGAAGTGGCTCATAACACGCGCGTTCGTGATTAAGTGCTTCGTCCAAGGGCATATCGAGGGACCTAGACATCGCTGTCTTCGCAGCACGTAGCGCCAATGGAGCTAGAACATATCCTCCGATCAGAAACAAAAGAAAAAAACCTTGCAAATTCTGGCAGATCCGCTCACCGCTAAAGGACATCTCTTTTGCAAGTTCCAACGCACGTTCAAATGCAGTCGATGACGAAGAAGCGACATAGTCGACCAGTCCTGTGAGCGAAGCAAATCAGAAAAACATCCCTGAAAAGGTAAGAAAGAACACTCACCCAGGTCTTTCGCGTCCCTTGCTGTGAGGATTCTTCCGGTGAAAATCAACTCCTTTGCCTTGGCCATACCTATCAATCGAGGTGCCCTCTGAGTCCCTCCAGCACCGGGAATAATCCCAAGTCGTACTTCAGGGAAACTTATACGTGTAACGTCGCTAGCTGTAGCCCATACATTCAGTCAATAAACTGCCTCCCTGCCCAAAGCTCCAGGAGACTCACCGGCAATACGAAAATCGCAAGTCAAAGCAAGCTCCAGACCTCCTCCTAACGCAGGCCCATCTATAGCAGCAATCGTCGGGAAGGGTAGACTGTCGATTTCGTTGAAAATGTCCCGAATGTTTGAAAGAAAGCCCCGAACTTGCTCGTCCGACATGGACTGCCTTTCGATTAAATCTGCACCGGAGGAGAAGGCGCCAGATGAGGAGGAGTAGAATATCAGGACATTAAGCCTAGCGAAATGGGGTTCATGAGTACAACGATGATACTATCCCGTATAATAAGGTGGTCTCTACATTTTTTCGGCCATAGCTTGTCTCAAAGCAGCGCGAAGGTCCTATACATACGTATACGCGAGCATTGCCAATTAGAACGCGTCAAAAACACAGAAAAAATCTATTCTACCCACTTCCAACAACTGCATGGAAATCGCATTCTTCGACTTTGGTCGATTCAGCGCAATGCAAAAGACGCCAGGATGGCTAGGCACTTTATGGAGGTATGCTTGCGCCACTGTGTCTTTTGGTACCGGTATGTTTTCGATGGCCATTTTGCTTTGGACGACGGAAAAGGGAGGAGTCAAGGTTGGAATTAGAAGACAGTAAGAGTGAGTCGATAACTTAAAGTTGAAGGTACGTCATGAAATGATTCTAGACACCAGGATACGGAAAATGTTAGCTGCGTTCGTAATCGTGATGCAAAAATGCGCTAAACGGGTATCATGAGTCAAAAAGAGGACCTTCCCAGTAGCTCAGAGTCAGGCCATCAGAGAGTCCAACCCGACTGCCCCTATTAGTACAGGCTTAGCCATTGACTCCAGGTCGCAAGCGGGAAAAAAGATTATGAAGAGATCAACAAAGGACCGAAAGTCGGCATCGGAGTCGGAAAGAAAGATTATTTTTTATCTGATATGATATAGATATGATAGAAATCAAAACTCCCGAAATTACCGTCGGGGTGCCTGGTTTGTTGCTGCTGGTTTGATTTGAAGTGGTTTGCGTCTTCCTTCTGGCAGAGCCTACAAGGCTGAGTATGATTCGCGCGATTGACGGCGTACGCGATGAAAAGACTGATCTACCCATGTGGGTCAGGCTAGACGTTCCAGACTGGGAGGGTAGCCAAAAGGTCGTCAGCGTTGAGTAACGTACAGAGTATACTGGATTAGAATACTACGAGCACGGAAGACATAGCTACCTCAAGACTGGAAAACTCGGAGCGGGGATCCGCTGTACTCTAATTTCTTGACCGGTACGTGAGGTATCAATATCTAGAACTTAAAAGTCGTTCCATCACGGCAAAAAAAAGTCGAAGCAACCCGTATGCTGCATATCCACATGCACATGCAGAGAAAAAACAAGACTTCCTAGTCTTTTCGTCTTCTGTTCCGATTTTGCAGGCTCTCTTGGCAATGGTGTGGATCGGACCTGGTATCCAAGCTTATCCAAGCCCATACGCATCGGAAGTGGGTCTTCATTATGATGGAATACAAAGAAATTTTTCAAAATTCTTCGAATGCGAAGTACCCCGGATTAGAATGTGCATGCATATGTATAAGGTCCCAGTATAGTAGTGCATCTGCAATATGAATGAGTCCGAGGTGAGCCTACAAGGTCAAGAATTCGAAGAGTGTGTAGAGAGAGCGCACTTGTGTTTGAATCAGTTGAGGTGATATCCGGAAGTAGCTAGACTGACACCCGTTAACCACACCAAGAGCAGCAGTGCGAGGTCTGGTGTGGGAAGACGACAACGACCAGTGGGCGCTTGACGAGCCAAACCAATGGTCGACTTTCGAGTATTGACCAAAAAAGTACAGTCATAAGGACGCATCATTGCTGGGAACTTGAGCGCAAGAATGACGCACCTCCCATTTTACATGCATGCATCTGCAGAATACCAAAATGCGTCAAATATCGAGAGAAACGAGGAGGACATGATACAGGCAGTACATGAGAGTGAAACATGGGCAGCTTGACAGCCTTCTCTGAGGCGACTTGTCACTGAGCTAGTAAAGACGGAGCTTCTGGATACCCCAAATTATACTTGCAAAGGACGAGGCACTGCGCATGCAGGCTGTTGATCAAGCGTCTAACGTTGGTCCGTCGAACGAAAGTCTGCTAGAGCTCGGGAATCTCTTCCGGCATGAAATATCTTCTTGTGGCTTGCTTTACTCTTGTTCTTCAAAGGTTTGCACCTCCTAAAGCTCCAGAGCACGAAGATTCCAACTTGAAGTTCTGAATATTCAAAACGACGTTTGCAGTCAGCATTATCAGAGTGACTTGCAGGTGACTTGCCTTTTCTGGGCCAAAACAAACTTTAACAAAAAGGCGCGTGTGACCCGACCGCGTCTCACCAAAAACTCTCAACTCTCTTCAGCTCAAGGTCTCTCTCTTCCCCACGAGCACCGGGGGATGGTACGTCTGTCCTCAATCTCAAAAAATATTTCTGAAAATAATGGAAATTTTGCTAGAGGCATGGCGGGGTACTAGTTTGTCTGTTCTTTTCCACGCGTCAAGCCAAACTCATATGATGTCTTCCTCCCCCAAGTGTTCGGAACGCATACACCGTAAACGACGACAAGAATCTGATTGCATATCTTGCAAACTTTTCAGAGAAAAGAGGTGGTAACCAGATCTACAAAGAGCTCGTGGACAATGTGCGTTTAACAATCATCCTTTTTCGTTTACTTCTGACACCAACTTTCCCTTTTCAAGGCCGGAAACAAATGGCCCTGGAGCAAGAGACATACCTGGCAGTCTTGGCGTGATCGTTACTGCAAGAACAAGGACTTTTTTGACCAGGGTATTCGAAGACAGCTGAAAATCAATGAAGCCGCGAGACAATTTACCGGCGCGTCTTCTCGGTCCGCTGCTGCAGCTATCGCTTCTGCCAAAGTTTCTGCCAGTAATACCTCCAATTTCGATGCCGTGGACGAGTCTGCAGGACCAAGAAAACGCAAACGCGAAAGTCTCCCTATCAAACCCGCAAAACCCGATAAACGAGCCAAAGTCAGCCCGGAGACATCTACTGGAGCCAGTGGTTCGGGAAATAGGACTGTGGAACGTAATGGGAGTCAGAAATCGCAGTCGGCACCTGGAAGGACTTCAGATCGAGGCGAAGGCAGCAGTCGCGGTGTTACTGGTCCCCATCAAGCCAAAGCTGTGCTGTCACTTGAAGATAGTGGTGCAGAGGGAGAAGAAGAGGCAGATGAAGACGAGGATGATAGCGGGAGCGAAGGGACCATTCGCCGCGAACATGCTCCTTCTGATGATTATTCCGGGCAACTCTTCCAGTCGCATCGTCGCCGTGATGAAGGCGAAGACGAGAGCGAGGATGATGAGGATGAAGATGCAGAAGATGACAGAGAAGTTAATCGTTTATTGAGTGATGCTGCGCCCGTTGAGGAGTTTCAGAGAATGGAAGAGGACCGAAGCGAAGAGGAATCGTCCCTGTATGCTAGTACCCCAGAACCGATGGACAAAGGAAAGGCAAAGTACGTTGATATTTTCTGCAAAGCTCGTTCACAGCTAAGATATATATTATCATTCATAGGGCTATTGATGCGCATATACCCATGTCCATTGACGAAGAGGAAGACTCGATGTATGCTATTACCCAGGACCGGAAGGGCAAAGGAAAAGCCAAGTACGAATTACCTTACCTCCAAATTCTTTCACAGCTGACATATTTGTAGAGCTACCGATATACCCATATCCACTGACGAAGAGCACTACACGCCTATATACCCTCATCTGCACGATTTGCCTAACCCCATTCCTAATTCTCGTTCTTCCTCTCCATCCAAGACAAAGTCTTCCAAAGGTACCCAAATTCCTACGACCGCCTCTCCTCACGCCCAGTCTAAATCAGCTTCAGTTTCAGCCTCTGGGCCCGGTGCATCGTCGTCTACACATCATCCCGGCAACCACACTCACACTCAAACCCAACGTCAGCTTCAGCCCAAGTCAAAATCTCAGTCAAAGACCCTGAAATCTGATTTCATCTCTGTCCAATCCATGGAAGAAAGAGAAAAGGAACTAGAGGCAGATGATGGTTTCGAGGTCTTTGAAGATTCTCCTCCTCCAACACCAACTTCAACCAATGTCTCACTCGGTACTTCGACAACTAGTGTGCCTAATGGTCGTGGTAGGATTAAGACAAGTACCTCCGCTTCAGGAGGAGCCGTAGCCGTACCGAAGCATCATCATCCTCATCGTTCTTCCGTTTCGTCCCATACGAGCGGGAGCATGAGTACGAGTATGAGTGCGAGTGGGAGTACTATGCGTCCCTATTCTCGTCCCAATCCCAATCCCAATCCCAATCCAACACTAGCATCCTCATTTCATCGAGGAGCTCCACCGAAACTGGTCGAAAAGCCATTTGGCGGTCGTAGGTTGGTTGGGGGTAGGAATAGTAGGACTTACGCTCAGAAACGAGCTGCTGGTGGTGCTTCTTCCTCATCCTCATCCTCATCTTCATCTTCTGCATCACCTTCATCAAAGACGCGACGGGATCATGCCGGTGGTGGCGTCAAACCTGTCGAATCCTCATCGTCGCCATCTTCGACCTATATTGACAGCATGCGTGACGTCAGTGGGAGGGGTAGACTTGAACACAGACGACACGAGGTGGAAGCAGTGGAAGCAGTAGGAGAGGTTTCTCGCAGACACAATGGGAAGAACAAAGAAAGCACCGGTACCGGTACCTTCAAAGCTGCAAGGCGACCTTCCAAAGTTTATTCGGGGAGGAGTGCACCTGCTGCTGCTCATCATGCCAGTAGTGGTAATCGGGATCGTAGTCGTACAGCACGAGAAGAAGAAAGGGCTGATGAAGATGATGAGGATGCAGATGTAGATGTGGCTGTAAACGCAGACATGTACATGGCCGAGACTCGGAATTCTGAGCCCGGCGAGCACTCTGGCAGTGAAGACGACGGTGATACGGGTCGTGATCAGGATATGGAGGTTGACGCTGTCGAGGAAGATGGAGATGGGTACATGGACCTGGACCAGGATGCAGAGCCTGCCGTATATGGGAAAAGAGTCTCACGATATTCACCTGCTGAAGACACTGAGGTCGACGAAGAGGAGGGCAACGAAGAGGACATTGAAGCACAGGAGGAGGAAGTAAATGAAGAAAGTGATGTCCAGCACGTGCAAAGAACTCTGACGTATCGTAACAAGGGGAAGGCCAAACCTCGTCAACTCACGCCCACTGCTACTGATCATGACCATTCTGGTGCTGATGAGGCGGTGCCTACCCCTGCTTCAAGTGACGACGAGTATTATGATGGACCTCTGTTTACTCAACCACCCTCAGAAGCAGGCAGTCCTAATCTGTCGCACCCCTTTGAGTTGCGTACGCCTCATTCATCCCAGTCATTCTCCAAGACAAAGTCGTCACGATCTGATAATGATCCTCCATCTGGAGCTACTACACAACTCCAACCGCCATCTACACCTCTCGCGTCCTCTTCTTCCCGTACGCTTCACCGTTCCAATGGTCGTGACCCCAACCATATCTCCATCTCCCAACTCATGAGTCCTGGCTCTACCGAAAAGGTTGCTAGATCCCTCAAGAAAATCGGTAAATTCGTCGATAAGAACAACGCCCATTCTCCCGAGGCGATGAGGGTGTCGTTTGAGAACCTCAAAACCTTTATTGACGAGATGGATACAAAGAAGAAGGAGATGGTGAGGGCATATATGAAGGGCAATGTCGTGTGGGAAGAGGTGAAGAAGGATATGAAGGAGACCTTTCAACAAATGAGGGAAACTAACGGGAAACTCACGGAGGAAGAGATGGAGTACATCATCACAGAGGCAAAGGCTAGAGTGTATCGCGACCGTGGATCCCCGATTCCTCACAACGCGAGCGACCCGGAACCCTTTGTCTCTGAGGCTTCTGGGACGGATGAAGAGAAAGAGCCGCTGGAATCCAAGCCAAGACTTCCGCCATTGAAGCCTGTCCCGACTAATGTCCGGTCAAAACCTCAGCACTCAAGTCATCGGCCCTCCAAATCTCGGGATGCGGGCGTTTCTGTGGAGAGGCGTGCCCGTGATTCCATTTCGTCGTCCAAGGAGACGAGAGGTGTCACGCCTTCTCCACCATCCATACCCAAACAGAATCCTGCTCGTCCTAGGCATTCCGGTCCCCAAATATTTGCTGCTCCTTCAAAGATCGATGAGTTACTGAGTCGTTATAAGGTACCTATGTCTGGGCCGACAAAGCGACTTGTTGCCGAACCTCGCAGTCGCGACAGTTTGGCGTCTGACACGTCTTCATTCCCTGTTCCCAACAATAGCAGTGTAGACTATCCAGCGGGATCAGACAAGGGGAAAGGCAAGGCAAAGGCTAGGGACGTATTTGATGATGATGTTGTCGATTCTTCTCGAAGTCGTCGCAATACCTTTGGTGACGAGGCTCCAAAGCCATACCAAGATGTGCCCAAATTTGACCTTCGCAAACTGGCAGTACAGTCAAAGGTTAATGGATCCCGACGATCTTCCCTTCCCGCTCGGACTTCGCATATCCCTCTCTCTGCTAGCAATCTCCCCGAAAACAGACTATCCATCTCAACTTCCCACCACCCCCAAACTCCTTTGTCTACTTCCCGGATGCAAGCTCCCGAAACTGAACAATCCACGCTGATAAACGCTCTCATTGATTCGTTTTCGTCAAAGTATCAACTCACGCCCGAATTTGTGTACAGTGTGTGGAAGGACGTCGTGGATATTTCCGACACGGAGAGAATTCTGCAGAAAATTAGCCGGACCAAGACAGAGTTGGTTGACGAGTCCAGGAGGCGAAGGTCTTTACCAAACTCTGCCGCGTCAACTCCCAGCATTGATTTCATTGCTCTACAGGCGAGTTCTTCCCCCGCTTCAGGATTAGCCAACGAACCAACTTCCAGCTCTCAAATGTCCACCAATAAGACCCTAGCGTCCAGACATACTCCCAGCTCTCTAATCTCACCCAATGAAACTCCAGCGTCCAGGCATACTCCCGGCTCTCAAGTCTCATTCAACGAGCCTCCATCTGAATCTAGACCTTCGTCTATGACTACGTCACTTCGCCAGTCGTCGTCCCCTACAACTCATTCCACGTCTCAATCCAAACATCGCGATTCTCAGCAGATACAGGTCCGAAAGAAGCGTCGGAGCTCCCCAACCAGACGGTCCTCAAGTGGTCAATTCACCCCATTGACAACCAATGATTCTGGGCCCGAATCAGATTACAGTCCTCCACGGTCTTCCAGGGCTGGTCAAATGCTACGTTTGATGAAGCAAGGACGATGGGAAGAGGCGCTTGAGCGGGAACATCGGAGAGCCAGTCTCACTGGGTTCGTTGAGAGGCGTGTGGATAGAAGAGAGTATAGCAGTGGTGCTTCATCGTCACGGTCGCCTGAGGTGAGAGCTGAGGTTGGGGAAAGGGAATATTCCAGAACCAGTCCCACTAGTGGTGCTGAGAAGAATCCAGGTAGAGAGGAGGAAATTAATGGCGCTTCGTCATCGAGGTCCCCTGAGTTGAAGCCGGAAATTCGACGTAGGCACTGGAACTGGGAAGAATTGCAGGAGAAGATAGTGCCATCTGCGTCTCCGAGGAATCTGAAGAAGCTAGATGAGTTGGAAAAGCTTTACGGGGACGACTTCATTACTTCTATGACAGTGACAATTCTCGATAGGATCATGTAGCCATGACTTGCATAGTTAGTTCACATTCTACTGTAACGTTTACTAGTGATTTTGACGATGAGGCTGATAATCATACTGTATATATATCTGAACGTCTCCGTGAGTAACAAAAAGCTTCAGCGCTCTCTGCAGGGTTGTGTAACAAGCTTCCTGCACCAAATTGATCAACGTCCTCACACAGTGGTGCTAAGACAGCCAGAGATATAAACACAATAAGGATACTATATATGGAATACAGAACAGAATCTCTTCTTAAGTGGTTTGTCCCGGAAATCAAGTAAACAAAGCTTTATCCTCTCCTTGTCTCCTTGCATGTAATGCCCGTACATGAGGCAACTGCGCAACCGGCCCCCTCAGTTTACGCGTGCTAGGCAGCTTCGGTGGGCGGAATCCAGTCTCTGCCTCGCACTTCTCTAATATCTCTTTGAGTGTACCACCACGGTTGAAAAGTTCCCTCTTCTTCTCTGCCTGCGCAGGCGCCATTTCCGCACGAAGCTTCTCGGTAGCGGCAACGTCGACGTCACCAGAAGCTGTAAGGATGACACCATAACGAGAGGTGTCCTTGACGAGTCGACGACGAACCTCTTTGGCTACAAGTTCAGGATCTCGTTCCAACGGATTGCCCCTATAATTGGAAGTTAGTGAGATGCCGGATAGAGACGAGGCAAATACTGCTTACCATCCTCCACCTCCCCAAGTGACCCACTCGAGTGTGTCACCAGCTTCAACATCGACAAAGTCCTCCTTTGAACCGATAGGTATGCGAGGTGGGTTCTCCTTGTCCTCAGAATACTTGACTAGTATCTTGGAAGACCGCATGCCGGTACCTCCGCCATGTACACCCCAGGGTTTGGTCAACCATCGATCATCGTGAATGGAGATATTTCCGGGCTCCAAGAATGTGTAGTCTATCCTCATGGCATTGCCGCCACGGAAAAGTCCCTCTCCACCAGAATCGATGACGGTCTCGTATTTGTCGACACGCAAGGGCAAGTAGCTCTCCAAGAATTCGTTGGGGACTGTGAAAAAGACATTAGATATTAATCATGTACATACGTCTCAGGCACTCACCAGCTCTCATTGAAGGCCAGAGCGAGTGTCCATCAGGACCATCTCCATGAGGTCTTGCAGGAATACCCTAGAGACCTGTCAGCTACGCAATGACTCGGAAAAATCTGCAAGAGCCTACCCCAAACCCGATTTGATACAATTGGAACCATTCCCCATTCGAGTCAAACCCGGCATAGAAGAAGTGCGGTGAGTCACTGAACCCAGCAGCGGACAAAAATTCTGGCTGCCTTTGGCCAAACAGTCCACCAATAACATCAAACAGACGACCAAGAAGATGTGTCCGGCAAGACAGAGCAGCAGGCCTGATAGGGTTCAAAATCGTGCCAGTGGGTATGGATATATCAATGAGCTCAAAGGCACCATCATTCACGACAGTTGTTGGATCCTTTACGAAAGATTGTGCTGGTCAGAAAAGACAAAGCAATGAATGATCGCAAAGATACTCACAAAGACAGTAAGCAGGTAATACACCGCAAACATCTTCAACATCTCATGGGACAAGGCCAAGTTGATTGACTTTTCACTCTGAGGATCCGTGCCATCAAAGTCAAAGCAGATCACTTGCGCGCCCTCTGCATCGATACGCTTGGACATCGTGCAAGCAACCTTCCAAGGACCAAGACCATGACCATCGTCATCGATGTAATCTTCGAAATAGATGGGTTCGTCTGGGATGGTGGTTTTGATGAGCTTGCCAACGGCGCTCTTATTGCGAGAAAGAAGTTCGTTAAGAGAGGCTTCGTAATTTGCAAGACCAAAACGTTCAACTAAAAGAGACATTTCAGCATACTCAAAATGGTATATTGGCTTCCGTGTTCATACCAATCTCAAGAACACGTCGTCCAGCAACCTTGGTAGCAGCAACGAGGGCATGCAGATCACTCTTGGCAAAGGTAGGCTTGCGACTGTTCCTTTCAACAATCTATGGTTTAAAAAGTCACTCAGCCATACGGAAAGCGGATAGAGCAACAATACTCACATCGAATACAGCTTTGTTAGGAACACCTTCGTCGTAAAGCTTGCACAGAGGGATTTGTATGCCATCTTCATGGATACTGGTTGCACAGTCTGAAGACTCCATCAGCAACATTATATGAGACGCAAGGACTAGACGTACTAGGCATCGACCCAGGCACACAACTACCAATATCCGTGAAATGACCAAGGTTTGCAGTCCATGCAATAATCTTGCCATTCAAGAACACGGGATTGACCACAAGGAAATCGTTCAAGTGCGAGATGGCGAAACTACAGGAGTAAGGATCGTTGGTAAGAAAGACATCTCCTTCTTTGATGGGCTCATCCCAGATACGCAAGAATCCTGGGATGAAGCTGCCGAACTAAAGCCAAAGGCCAAGAAGATACATGTCAGCCAATTGAACCGACCAATCACGAAAAAGAAGCAGTCTCACCTGTCCACAAACCATCTTCCCAGAATGCTCCCCTTCCCCAGCTGCAATCATAGGGAAATAATCAAGTTGTTCACGCATAGCGGGAGACATGGCTACTCGTTGAATGAGGACGTCCATCTCGTTTCTCGTATTCTGCAAGGCTGCTTCAACGAGTTGGACGATAATCGGATCAAGAGCCATCGTATTGACAGTAGAGGCAGAAGGTACAATCTTGTTCTCTGCGCGCCATATGAGGATGTTGCCAACTTCATCGATTTCAGCTCTGTGAATCGGGTTGACAAAAGTGTTACTGTCGATCTAGAGATAATGGTCAGCGATAATTCGACGAGCAGGGAAAGTCACACACCTCAGTGATAATACACGGACCAATAGCATGATCACCAGCTCTGAGGAGGGATCGCTCGTATATGGGAACGTCCGTGAACGTCTTGCCAGCATAGAACTAAATATCAACCGAATCTGCTTCAGATTTCTAACAACGGACACAGCAAGTCGAACTCACCACACTAGTCTTCTGCGTGACAGCCTCCTTCACAGGCACTCCAGCCCCCTTCTCCAAATACATCGTCGCAACATCCTTCACTATCTCATTGACCACCGCCCTCAGATTACATATCTCCACATCCAACTCCAGCGCAAACGTGAACAACGTCTTGTGGGATTTATTGAACCTCTGTTCAAGTATCTTGAACCCCCTTTGCTTCAACTCGTCCAAAGTAAACGGCACTGGCAACGTCAACCCCTGTCCTCGGTACCTCAAATCCGCTTCCCAAGAACTTGACTGAGCTGAAAGGGGAATGCCTTGTTTTTCGAGGACGCTGGCGGCAGTTGTTGCAAGTTCCGTACATGTCTTCTCTACTTCTTCGATAGACAAATCAGCTAGACGGCGGAGGAGGGTGGTGGTAGTTTCATATCGCATTGAGGTACATGCATCACCAAATGCACATAGCACACCTGGACTTGGAGGGATGATTGCAGGGTAACTTTGACAGAGGTTGGCGACCTCACAGGCGAGCATACCACCAGCACCTATGCACAGACGAAAAAAAAAGTTGGTCAGATTCTTTCATTTTCCCTTCTAAGAGATGGTAAAGGAGCATACACACCTCCAAAAGCAACCAACGCAAACGTTCTCATATCCTTCCCCTTCTCTACACTCACCGACCTCAAACTTCCATACATCCTCTCAATCGCCAATTTTACAATACCCTCTGCAGCATCTTCAACAGATAGACCCATTGGTTTAGCAACATGTGTCTCAATAGCTTCTCTTGCAGCACCTAGATCCAATTTGAACGATCCACCGAGAAGAGCTGGAGGGAGGTATCCGAGAGTTGCACAAGCATCTGTAACGGTAGGCATCTTCCCTCCTGCGTTGTAACAGGCTGGACCTGGCATGGCACCGGCGGATTCGGGACCAACACGGAGGGCACCTGTGATTGAGGCGACTTGGGCGATAGAGCCTGTTATGGGCGTGTGTAAGAAAAGCGTGAAAATTGTGGTCTATTTCGCGCTCACCTCCACCTGCACCGACAGTTCTGACATCGATGGATGCAGCACGGACTATGAGATCGAATGATGAGATTTTCAGGTATCTAGAAAAGAAGTGTATGTATACTCACTTGTCAGATCACCAATGGTACTCTCGCGTCTTAATTCGGGAACTCCATTCTCGATGAGACAGACATCGGTAGATGTACCGCTGTGAAAAAAAAAAAAAAAGTCAATAACCAGACCATATTCAGCAGTCTGCCACTCACCCAATATCAAAGGTCAGGAGGTTCTTAAACTTAGTCTTTCCTGCGACATGGGCAACTACTCCAGCAACACCACCCGCAGGGCCGGAATACAGCAGACTATCAAACGCTCGTCAGAAACATTGTGCCACATACCATATGAATCATCACAACAAAAGCATACACACACCTTGCACAATTTTCCTTCGCTACACTCCCACTCGCCAACCCTCCATCACTCCTCAACACCCTCAAATCTGTCTTTCCAAGCTTCTTCTGCAAATTCTCCACATACTTCCCAACAACAGGTTTCACATACGCATTCGCCACAGTCGTCAACGTCCTCTCGTATTCGCCCAGTTCGTTTAAAACCTCTGAGCTCAGAGAGACGGGAATTCCAGGAAACTCTTTCTCCAGTAACACACGAACTTCTTGTTCGTGTTTTGGATTGGCGAAAGAGTTGATTAGAGAGACCGTGATGGACTCGGGTGGGTTGGGAAGGGATTTGAGAGCAGCAAGACGAGAAGTGAGGACGACGGCATCGAAGGGTCGTATTTCTTCTCCTGTTGTGGACATACGGCCAGGAACTTCGACAGTCTATTGGTGACGTCAGTTCTTAAGTGATCTTGAATAGGTCAAAGATACACTCACCAGTGCCAGATCAGCCAAAGACTCCGGCTTAGGCCAGACGATCCAGCCGGCTAAACCGCCAGGCTACAGAGATCCATTAAGAAATAGAATGTAATCGACGCCATTCAGAACGCACCACTTGACTACGCCTAACTTGAAGCACATCCTTATACCCTTCCGTGACCAATAGGGCGACACGAGCACCTTTGCCTTCAAGAATCGCATTGGTAGCAATCGTTGTGCCATGATTGAGGACAGAGAATTTGATACTATCGCCGTTAGGGACTTTGGACCTGATTTCTTGGATACCGTTCAATACACCGATACTCTGATCTTGAGGTGTACTTGGGGTCTGAGGATGGTTTCCGAATCAGCTGGAGAAGTAACGCGCGACGTCTTCAAATACTTGCCTTGGCCCTGTAAGTCTCTCCCGTTTCCTCATTGTACAGAATGCAGTCAGTGAACGTTCCTGCGCGAGAAGAGCACTCAATTGACGACCTAGAAGAGTAAAAGTAGATAACTTACCTCCAACATCAACCCCAAGTTTCCAGACACTCGCAGACATCGTATACTTTGCCAACGAAAGAAAGTAGACAGTTAGTCTGGCATTAAATACGGATTGTATGGCCGCGTCCGACACGGCCAACGGCCAACGGCCAAGTCAATACCGAGACGATAAGGGAGAGCCTTGATGTGTAACATCCTGTAGGGTCTTGTGATAATCAAGACTGATAGCGGACAAGTGTAGTGTGATGGATGTACGGAAAACCTTGGGAAAACCAACTGGTTTTTTTGCTACTGCCGGTTTACGCGGCAGTTTCGGAAGGCAGGTGATACGCAGCCAAGTTCTTTCAGGTTCTTTCCTTTGTTAATCTACTTAGCTGGTGTACAATTCATCCTAGAACGGCGGAACACCCATCTTGCTCAAATTCTCCTCCTGTTCAAGCACCTTCGCAAGCTCCGCCGCGGGCTTTCCTTCCATCAGCGCTTTCCATACCACTTCAATCTGCGGGGCCTGGAAATGCCCATGGACAAATCGATAATTCGTAGGGAATAGATACGCTTCTGCCGTGGAGCAAAGAATATTCCACAGCTCATCATCACTGTACCCTTCCTTCCCACCCGTTTCCTTGAATTTCGCACGCTGCTCCAGAAGATAGGCGTAGACGTAGTTCGTAGTTGCACGTCGGTCGACATTGTCAGATGGACGACCAAATGCAGAAGAGACTTGGAGGAGGTTGGCAATGCGATTGACGGGAGGAGTGTTCGTTTTAACACCTGTGTACGACATAGCGTTAGAAACGACGCTGGGTGAGGACAGGCATGTACAAACCACTGTTATTCTGTCCAGCTCCATGGTAGATACCAGGCGAGAAAAACACGGCATCACCCTTCTTCAAAGGAGTTTGGATATGGTTTGCTATGAAGTAGTCATGATATTCCTCTACGCCTGTTGCCATTCCGAAAATCAGTACGTAGCCCAACAACAGAGCAGGTAGACTCACTAGTAGACAGGTACCCAAGGTCATAAAGTTGACTGTAAGGTAGGAACATCGTAGGTCCGGATTCGAGAGGCATGTCTACATGAGCAATAGCACCTTGAAGCGTCATGTAATGGGACGAAGCATGCATATGAGCAGGGAACAACGGAGCTGCAGAGGGTGAAATGACTTCGTCTCCGCGTTTATGCGGGAAACGATCGCACTGAATATCACCAAGTAAGAACTTGCAGGGATAGCATAGACATTGAAATGGCCAACTCACCACGCCGAGATGATAGTCCCTATGCATCTTCTGAGCCTTGTTACCGGGGACACATTGACTGATCTATAACAACATGTCGGTCAAAAGAAACCCAACCACAAAAGATAATACATACCTGAGCAGTCATCTGGTACCAAGGACCCAACCACGCCCCAGAAGCCAACCCAATAACATCGTTCTTATAATAATCCGAATACGACTTGGGATCCCTCTTTGCCCAATTTTGATTCGTATTCGGCACAATATAATTCTCATCCCTCTTCTTCGTATCTTGTTTCCTCTGTCCTTCAATCAATTCCTTCAGCACCTCTGTACCCTTGTCAAATTCCTTCTCCTCCGTATCATCAGAAGCAAAAGCACCCCGGAAGACCACAACCCCAGGTCCACTCTTCAACGCACGGATGAATTCTTCGCGAAGTGGAAGATTGGCAGGGTTGGTCCATACGAGTATGAGTTTCCCGCTAGCGCGTAGGGAAGGACAGTCGTATATAGGAATGAGATCCTGCGCAATGGAGGAAGCGAGAGGGTAGTCTGAAGCGGAAGTCTTTCTACCCTCGACTATACGACGAAAGTCCTCAAAGTTGGCGTTGGACGCAGAGTAATAGGCTGGTTCAGCGATAGGTGCGAGCCCAGAGCTGGTCTTGCTGATGCCGTTGGCGCCGTTGACTGGTGGAGTATCATCAAAAGAGTGAGGCATCTTCAACCAAGCTAAGAAACTCGAGTGAGGGATCCAGAGCTGAAGTGGGTTCCATCTTCCTAATGAACGGCTCGTCGCGTTCCGGGAATTCGGAAATAGACATCCATGGTAATGTAGGACATGGGGATAGTGGCTTCTCACCAGGCCACTTGGCTAACCAGTGATAACGGCTGTTGCAAAAAGAAAGATACAAGTGGAAAGACTTTTCCGACGGTACGTCATAGCCGATTTCCAGTTTCGGCAAAATTTCGCCATCACATGTCCTGCCATTTCCAAGCCATTTCGTGTCTTCTTGAACCATGGCCACCGGCGAGCTCCAAGTATTAGGGGCCATCACATCCCCGAGGAACTCGGCCAACTTAGGCTACAGCAGGACGGTCGCCGGACTATCAACTCTTCAGTGCTTTGCTCAGTTTGGATGTTGAACGTTGATGCTTCGCACCGCGACTACTAGCTTTGTGCATTTGCCAGTTTCTTTTGGCAAGGCTCAATTAATTTGATACGGATATCTCGCGGATATCCACCCTTATCTCAAGACTCGTACGCGCCGCTCGGACTGGAGGTGCTATCATCGTGGCAGGCAGCTGACATTGCCCTGAGTTCAGGACCGCAAGTAGTCGCTTAGGCGTCTTCCTTGGGTCGTCTCCTGAGCTCAGTAAGCGGTCAGGGCTTTCTCTTCGTCTATAATCGCTAGATAGACAGCTCTACTTGCTCGCCATTTTATTCTGGACTCGCAGAAGACCGTTTAAAGGATCCAGTTTCTTGAACTCAAGATGGCTACTACTCCTAGCGGCACTGGTATCACCAAAGGCATCCTAATCTCGACACTCTTTTCAGCATGTGGGGCACTGATGTATGGGCTTGAGTAAGTCTTCAAGAACTCAGACCCATCTTAATCCTTGCTAACGATATCTCATACTCGTTCCTATACAGTAACGGCTGGTGGGCGACCGTGATTGGTTTAAAAGCTTTCGGTGCTGCAATGGGAACTCAAGTTTCTGCGGTAGACGGTACCGTATCCCTCTCTACCACGCAACAATCCGCTGGAACTGGTTTGGGTCAAGCTGGTATTATGATTGGTACGTTTTTCTCTCAGTAGTCTTATTCCAACTTCCTCGAGGCGCGTCCCGAGTTATTCACGTTGTTTATCGTACTCAGGCTGTGGATTTGCTTCATATATCAATCACCGCTTTGGCCGACGGAAATCCGTTATCATTATGGCCATAATTGCGCTGATTGGTATTACTATCCAAATGACTGCCTCGACATACGGAGGAAGTATAGACCTTGCGCATGTCTACACCAAAGATGGACATTTTAGATATTGGCAACTGGCGGTTGGCAAACTCATTAATTCGCTTTCTATGGGTTTGGCTTGCAATGTTATTCCAACCGTAAGTACTTCTACATTCATCGTCTCCGATTCTTATCTGACCTTCTTTGGTCTGCTCGTAGTATCAAAGTGAATTGGCACCCGCAAAGTGGAGAGGAATGATTATCAATCTGTACCAATTCGTACAGAGTAAGCACATATCTCCCAATAACCATCCTCCAGATTAACAATCTTCATTTTCAGTTATTGGTGTCATAATCTGTTCAGCTGCTGTTTATGCCCTATCAGAACGCACCACTTATGTCTCCTGGCAGATACCAATTGGACTCCAATTCTTGAGTCCCTGTCTTCTTCTGTACGCCCTTCTATCCATGTCCTCTGACTACTTTACTCATCGCCAGAATCAGTCTCGGCATATCGCTCATGCCCGAATCCCCCCGCTGGTTAATCTGGAACGGTCGTACCTCCGAAGCTATCACCATCCTTCGCCAACTACACGGCTCCGACCCTTCCTACTCTCCCGAACTCGAAGTCGCTGCCCTTGAATCCACTTACACTGTCGAGAAAGCTATGCATGCGCACAAACCTTCAATCTTCGACGTCTTCCGTGGCTCTGACCTTCGTCGAACGTTAATTGCAACGGGTGTCCAATGTCTCCAAGCAGCCCAGGGAAGCAGTTATATGACGAATTATATTGTACTGTTTCTTCAAAGTTTGGGGATTCAGGATGTTTTTAGGATTGTTATGATTGTGAATGTGGTTTACTTGGTGGCTATTTCTGGATCGTTTTATCTTCCTGATGCGTGAGTTGCTGTTCCGTCGTTCTTCGAAGAACAGGGCGGTGTACTTATGTACTATCTCCTGATACTAGATTTGGGAGACGTCCGCTCATGATGATCGGCGCATTCATCTGTGGAAGTTGCCTTATTTGCGTCGCTGCCATTAATGCAGGTATGGATGTCATCCCGAAGTCTGCACAGCGCGCAATGGTTGGGTTAATTTTTATCTGGTACGGATGAACTTTCTCCGAGTCGTGAATCATATTTGTCTTTGACTGACCTTTCCTCGAACTTGAAGGTATTTCTTCTTCGGGCTGATCTGGTCCCCTCTCACTTGGATCGTCTCCGCCGAAGTCTGCTCTGCTCGTGCTCGAGAAACTACTTTAACGGTCGCTACGTTCTCTGGGTTTGGTGTTAATCTGTAAATTATCATTTTGCTCCTTCTTTACCGTCTTTTAAGCTCACGCATCTCTGCTATTTCCCTACTACTACAAGAATAATCACCCTCGTCTCACCCTACATCCAAGATTCCGGATACGGCAACCTAGGAAGCAAAATCGGTTTCCTTTGGGGAGCATTCACCTTTGCCTCGATTTTCTTTGTGTACTTTTTTATTCCAGAGATGAAGGGATTAACGTTGGAACAACTGGATTATCTGTTTGATCATGAAGTGTCGACGTTTAGGTTTCAGAATTATTCGTTCCCTGAAGCGTATTTTGGCTCTGGTTTGGAGAAGCGGAAGTCAGCAAAAGAAAAACTCGAAGCAAGAGACGGACAAGGAGCAAGAGTAGAAGGAGAGGTCTCGAGGTCTGGATCCAGTGTAGAGAAGGAGGAGAAGGAACCTGGGGAGAATGGGAGGAATGGCCTTGAACTTTCCAAGGCGCAAATTGAAATATTCGAAAAATCGTGATGCGTAGGATGGTGCGGCAGCTAGGATGAAGGAGCTTTCTATTCAGAGTACCAAGCTCAGTCGTTATTCAAGGTGTAGTTTTAGCGTAAATATCCAAAGAGTTGAGGCTGAAGTCAAATAGGAGTCGCGTTTTTTCGGCATCAGTTACTTTCCCAGGACTCGAGAGTTTCTTGAGTCGTTCCACTTTTCATTTCGTAAGGGAGATCAGCTGCAGCCGGCTGCTTCGAGCTAGGTTCACTGCGGTGATTTGTGCCCTTTCCTCCCAAATCCTCCGTACTTCTTTCTATTCAGCATTCCAGACTTGACATTTTTCTCTCATGAATATCATGTCGAAGTGAGCCTTCTATCAGCCTTGTTCGCTTGGCAAGGTGTCTGCTCTAGATCTCCACTATCTCACTTACTCTGATGACCACGACCACCTCGAACTCATCTACCAAGGACTCGGACAAGTTGCCAGCGGAAGTTGAACTTCAGGAAATCACGACTTGCAATGCTTTGACGTCGTTGCCAGATATCAAGTTACAAATCCCCAACCATCGGGGTCAAGACGTAGATAACGAGAGAGCTAGTAGAAGTCTTACGAGGCTCGACAGCGCTATAGACCTTCGCACCCTCGACAACTCGATCGCTGTGAGGTCTTCAATGACTCGCACACCAAGTCCAACTCCAAGCGAACTTCTAGCGCTGACAACTGGTGCGATAGACTGGAAAAGCTTGAGAAGTCGGCAGTTTTGGGTTAGGAAAGAATGGCGCTGTGAGTTTGTCGCTCCTCTGGAGTCTTGGAAATTGACACGGTTTCGGTTGACGGGATCACTTCGGAACTTTGCAGGGTACTACTTCATCTTCACCATTCTATTGGTGCTCGTCGCTCTCATTGCTATCAAACGTAATGATATTGTCCATTTCCTTACCCCTGCGACGAATTGGCTACACGAGTAGGCATCAACTTACTTCAACCGCACAGCTGATCTGAAATTTTCCAATGTTGTACAGTACCCCGGCAGGCTGGTTAGTACCAGTCGCTGTGCTTATGGCCCTATCTTATCCACCGGTGAGAACCAGCGCACAACGTACTTCAAACCAAGATTATCAGACTAAGTACTCTCAAAGCTTGTCGGACATGAAATCGTCGGAATGCTCTGTGGAGTTGTTTGGGGCATCTGGATCGGGTTTGGGATCGTGTAAGGTCTTTCCCTCTCGTTATATGTTTCCTCATCTCTTTTTGGCTACTTATAGCGCAGCGGGGACCCTGTTCGGTGAAATCATCACCTTTTAGTGCGTGCTCTATGTGACTTTCCTAATAAGCCAGCTTACACGAGTCATACAGCTCTTTTCAGAGCTGCTGCACCAAACGAGCGAAGAAAGTAGAGAAGAATACGATATCGTATGCTTGTCTCGCAAAGATTATTCGTGAAGGAGGATTCAAGGTGGCGCTCATGATACGACTGAGTATCATTCCTCCACACTGTGAGTGATCCTTTATTGATTGCTTAGGACTACAGTGCGCCAATCATACTTACCCAAGACCTAAATTGATAGTCGCCACTGTGGTATTTGCCGTGTGTGGGATGAACATCATGGTCTTCATTGTTGCGGCCTTCCTATCGCTCCCGAAACAGATGATCATCGTGTATTTGGGAGTTGCGTTGTCTGAATCCACGACAGGCGATTTAACAACCAAATCCAAGCTCATCACAGCAGCTGTTTTGATAGTGGGGTTCTTGATAGCTATTGCTACGATGGTGTACGTCTTCAGACAGATGGACAAGGCCAAGCCCGCAGTGGTATACGAACGAAGAAAGGCTCGGTTCGTCGTTTGTTATTTCCGCTTTTCAAGTCGCTGTCAGACTGAAATGCTTTCCGTTCATGATCCTCAGGCAGAAAATGGTGGAACAAGGTGCTGGCGTCTTGCGGAGAGGTGAAGTCTGAGGTTCAATTTCGATACAATGGACAAGGAGAACGAGTATATTATCTATGATTAAGCTCAGAAAAATGACAATGAGCTTCCAATATCACCCCTGCCATCCTGAACACAACTTCGTGATTAGACGATACTACACACCCAATGGCTTGACCGTGGGGCACCCGCGGTTTACATGAACCACGGGCAAACCACGGTTTGATGTCCATTGGAAGCGTCGGCTCTTTAAGCGCGGACCGAAATCCCAGATGGGGATTGTGGCGGATGACAAAGCTCAAGACACGCTTCGCTTCCAACCATCATGTCGTCGCCACCGCCAACACTCAATACACTCCTCCTCCTCCCCTTCAGCGTGCGTTTTCCTTACAGATTCCAGACTGTACACTCTTCCTCCTGCCGTTCAGCACGCATCTTTCTTCCGGATTCCAGATGTTCTCTGCATTGCACATCTTTTCCACCTCCCTCTTCTGTATTTCTGTATTAATTAGATCGCAAATTCAATTGTCTTACCTGCGGTTCTGTGAAGGCTGTCGCATTGCATTTAGCTGTGAAGGCCGTCGCATTCTGTTTAGACATTCATTTGTAGTGTGTTTGAACTGGACTGCATGCAACAAACTTTGAGTTATAAAAGGTAGGAAAGGCCCCTTCGTTAGTACACGTCTCAATTCCAAATCATGCCTGCTATCCCTCCTAATGCTCCTAATCCCAATGGTGAGGCTGTTTGCTTGTTTTGTGACTAGTACTTGAATATTGATATGCCTGTTTGTCAGTCTTTCAACAAGGTACTGATGGGAAATACACTTGCCTCATTTGTCGTGATGGGACATGGAGGCACCGTCGACACTGTCAAGAGCATGAGCAGAGTCAGACACATCGCCGAAATGCAGTGCCTCAGTTTCTCCACTCCTCAGCTCATTTCACGGACTCTCAGCATACACAAATATCTAGTGGCTATCCAGAAGGCGAACGATCTTTACGTGCAAATGCGACTTTTGGCCCTTTGATGCTTACTTTATCTCAGCTCGTTGATCCCAACAATTCCACTCAACAAATGCAACATACACAAGAGGAAGTTGATTCAATGCCCTTCGATAGTGACGTTGATGGTCTGTTTCAATTCAACGAGTCTGAAGGCGGCGACGACATATCCGGTTTTTTGCTTGATCAACCCGAAGATGCTCAGCTCTCAGCAGTGGCCCATTCTTTCCAGGAATATCTGATCAATGGAATCTCACCTGACGTTGTCTCGGATGATGATTCGCAGTACAGTGCTGAGCAAGATGATATTCCAGTATGTTTACAGAACCCAGGTGAGCATATTCTTTTGTACGAGTATCTTAATGTGAAAACACAATTCACTCTCTATGTTATGTATATAAAGGTATTGAATATGGGGAATATCGACGACGTAACCAAGACATCGATCCACGATGGTTTCCGTGGCCAGACAAGATAGTGAGTCAAGAATTCATACATTCTAGAGCCTATTTTCTTAGTAAATCCCATGAAAGACCTGTGTACTTGATATCCTTCAGCATCTTCCACGTTCAACATTCTCCGATACTCAACTAGAAACAATCTCATGGGCCCTGCGTGTGAATGGTGTCAACCATGTCCCTTCACTTGACTCTCGGAAGCATACACAGAAAATGCTGGATGCTATCTGTGGGATTCGCACCATACGTTACAATGGTGCTCTTGGCCACATATACTATGTTAACTCCCTTTCAGATATTATTAGTCGTGTGAGTGCTCTTTCTGGTCTTTTACTTTAATTTTCATGATTGAAATCATTTAATTGCCTCAGGAGATGTCCAACCCCCGAGTGCGCAAGAATTTGTCGTTTTATCCACAGAATGCCCACGGTAAAGTTGATAGCGCTAAGAACGCTCTCTGTTGGCATCAAGAGCTTGACCCAGGACTGATGACACCAATGATCCGAGTCCAGAATCAAGACTTTTACCTTTTCGAGCCTTGTCGACTAACTGATGGTCGATATTGTATCCCTTATCGCTGGCTTGAAAACATATCAACAAATGGAGAGCCAGAGCTTGTAGGATATGTATGGGAGCTATCTCAAGCCAGTGATTCATGGATCGTGCATGGTTATAACTGATACATGGTCTCAGCTGCACATTTTGCCACTGCTTTCCCAAATCTTCAACAAACTTACAAAGCCTGCTCCATTCCCGATCCAACACAGATTATTGGTATGTATCCATTGCTAATTTTCACTGATTTGCAACCTGAATATCCCCATTTCTCTTTCTGCTGTCTGCTTCTTTCTCTGATGTCCAACCTGAATATCCCCATTTCTCTTTCTTCTGTTTCTTTCCTGCTCTATTACTGTAAATTCAAATTTGTGTTCACTCAAAAAAATACAGGTATCATTCATCAACACAGTGGTGGCGTCTCAAGCTGGACCTATTCTGATCCAACCAAGGAGAACCTGTGGCGAGAGAAGTCGAAAGGTCACTGTGTCTATGCCTTTCCCATATGGCTTTATTGCGATGATACTTCAGGTAACAAGTCCAAGAAATGGAATAAGCATAATTCCTTTCTTTTTACTGCAGCGGGGCTTGATCGACACGAGGCTCACTCTGAATATCATGTTCACTTCAAGTTCTTGGCTACATCAAACATCGCACCACCATTAGAAATGTTAGACGGAATTGCAGATCAGCTAGAGTATGTTCCCCTTACCATTTGATGCACTGAATCTGCGCTTACAGGCATCATTAGAGAGGGCCAGACTGTGGGAATATGGGCATATGATTGCGATCATAAAGAGATGGTTCTTTTGATTGTTTCAGTGCTTGCCATGCTGGGAGATAATCCAATGTAGTCAGAGTTTGCGTGTCACATCGGCCTTATGGGCAGAATGTTTTGCCGATGTTGTTTTGTAAAGGGAAAGGAGGAGAAAAATGTGGGCCATACTCAGAGTGAGACAGGATCAGTTTCAAGTGCAGGTTCAGATCACTCTGGGTCTCACGCAGACAGAGAAGCGTTACCAGATTTGATTGCACGTGCAACTCGTTTCTTTGAGGTGAGATTTCTTTAAACTTCTCATCCAACATATCACAATGATCTGAATCTTCTGTTGAATAGATTAACAATCTCTGGAGAAAATCACGTACCATTGCTGATCTGAAAACAGTATTTGTGTACTCAAAGACTGTTGGAAGCAAAACCAAAGTAAGAAACTTGAAGACATCTTTGGGAATCAAAGACACATATCAGGATCATTTTACAGAGTTGATCTTTGATTTATTGAAGGATGTTAAAGGATCTGCTGACAAAAAGCAGCGGCAGGTGGATTCAATGCTGGAAGGATTCCCTGAGAACATCTCAAGTCCAATATGGAGGATACGAGGTCAGTTTACTCCCTCCAGCTGTATTTAACACTTATGTCTTTCCAAAGACCTTGACCCACATTGCGACACGCCAGTCGAAATTTTGCATGTAATACTGCTTGGTTTTGTAAAGTACTTCTGGCGCGATGCAATTGCAAGGCTGGACAATGATCAGAAAGCGATCCTCACAGCATGTTTATCTTGCTTCAATGTTGATGGACTTGAGTTGTCTCCTCTGGCTGGGATAACACTAGTGAAGTATGCAGGTTCTTTGGTTGGCCGTGATTTTCGCATTGTGGCACAGGCAGCCCCCTTTGTACTATATGATCTAGTACCTGCAGAATGTTTTGCAGCCTGGCGTGCTTTATCCCAGCTGGTACCACTTGTCTGGCAGCCAGTGATTCAGGATATTGAGTCATATTTGGTAACTATGATTTATTTTTAGTATGAAAAATGTCAATCTTAAGCAAATTTTACTAGGCTCAACTGCAGCAGGCGATTGACAATTTCCTCAATTGCACAGCTCACTGGACACCACGCTGGTTCAATAAGCCAAAATTCCACATACTTCTGCATCTTCCTGAACACATCCGTTGTTTTGGGCCTGCGATACTATTCGCCACTGAGACGTTTGAGTCTTTCAATGCCATCATCTGTTCAATCAGCATACACAGTAATCGTCAAGCCCCTTCTCAAGATATTGCCATTGAATTTGCTGGGTTAAACCGCGTTCGTCATCTGCTCAGTGGTGGCTGGTTTATTAATCCAGAAATCCCTCATTCGGACTCTCAGGAGCTGCCAAAGACAGCCTCTGATTTTTGCACCATTGGAACTCTTCCCAAACAGCTCATTGAATGTGACACATACTTACAGAAGATGATAGGCTTCAAGTCCAACAACGCCTCTCACAATGTGCATTTTCAACCAAAGAGTTCACCTTTACATTGGGCTGAAACCAAGATGTCAAAGTACACTCCAGATCAAGATTATTCACGCCATCTTTGGAATCAGTGTGCATCATTTCATTTACAGAATAGTGCAATCTGCCGACTTGATGCTGTTGTGGTGGTCTGTACACTCACAGGAAAAGGACTTGCACAAATCAAGGAGGTTCTGCAGGCAACAGATGACAGCCAGAATATGGAGAAAGGTATACCATCCTTGATACTTATCCAGCAAATTGCACTTGGATATGTATCACCAACTTACCACATGCCAAGGCTAAGCTTCCTACCGCATTTTTCAGTAGTTCGTCACCAGGTAAGCAATGTGAAGTTCTTGAAGCCATATTGGAATCTGAACAGCTGCTCACTGTACAGGACTTGTACTGTGCTGTGAACACTCAGCATCATTGTGACAGAAACAATTGTCAAGTTTCAAAAGTTTTACGGACAAAGACACAAGAACAAGTTGAAATCATTGTGCCAACTGACACTGTGGTTCACCAAAACACCTCAGATATCATCCTAAATACCACACAAATGCGGGATTTTGCCCATATCTTACCCTTTGCAGCCTTGTCTACCCCACCATCAAGAGCAGATTGCATTGCTGAGGGGTCAAAGAGAGAAATGGAAAGACCAAAGACAAAACAGAAGACCAAGAAGACACTGTTCCAGAGGCTTGTACGAGGTAGAAACAGGCCTGAAGGTGTTGCTGTTCAGCGAGACTCATGCTTGCAGAATGAAATCACCCATTCCCAATAAGCACTTAGCAATCTGAATAGTGACCCCAAAACACATGGGACACCAATGCGCTGGCATTTTCATTCTCTTCGCCTCTCCACCTCTTCACCATGTCACTGACTCCTCTGGGCTTTCATCATTCCTCTTTAGCCTCTTGGCTTGTGTTTCAGTCCTTCCCACATTGATTTCCAAGTCTCCGCCCCGCTGTATTTTTCAGGGATGGAAATCAGCTTTTTTTCGGTATTTAAACCTTCATTTGACTTGAAGACGACTGGCTTGCCCCCTGCTCTGCAATGACCACGTCTTTGCTGCAGATAAACACTTTACCAGATCCTTCCCACTTCGTTGACTCTTTATCCACCCAACTATCTCTCACCAATACTCAGAACATGGAATTGCAAGCTGCTGTTGAAGTCCATAAATTTGCTTGTGTATCAGCCCTTTCTGCTGACAATGGGTATCAGCTCGGACATGGACTCGACAGACCTTTGCTCCTCCTCCAGCTTGTCACACAGGCCAACATTTTCTGTCTCCAGAACACTGTTGACAGGCTACTCGTGCAAGATACCAAGGCTTTAAGAATCAAGTCTCTGACAATTGGGCACCTAACAAGGATGATAAAGTGAGTTCCTAATTCACTACTTCACTTCTTCCAATGGCATTTACGCCGAGTACCTACAGGTAATAGTGTTGAAGACTGTTAAAGAAGCACTAATTTACCCGCATCAAGTAAGCTTTGCTAAAGCGGGTGACGACATTTTTGTATGTCTTCCTTTTCTTTGAAGCAATGATCTTATATTTTCATATACAGAACAAACTCGAGTCAAGCAAGAACTCGCTCAAGCTTAGCCATGCCTTCAAAACCCTGAAGCATTGCAAAAACTTCCACACGCACGTTTACGAGACCACAAACAATACTAAGGGCACCCTCCGCCGTCAGGTATGTTTTACCTAGCAAACTTTTTTGTCTACTACGAATTACACTTACAATAATTGCAGCTATTCAAGATAACATTGGGATCGAAGAAGAGGAGTTTACATTCAGCAGTCCTCAAACTCGAATCCTCTCTCAAGGTAACTCTCAATCCACCACAGCGAGTCAAATTCACTTGCTGAGTGGCCTTATGGGTATGTATTCATACTGGCTCATATTCTGACTGACCACTTCTGTTTATAGAGGAGATACATTCAAGACAATGCTGCTAACAGCAATCCAACATGCACCAAACGTACTCGGGAAGGTACTGAAAAGTCTTCTCCAAGTACTGAGGTCTCATTGGATACCAAACTGCCTCCCACCAAAATGGACAGTTTTTGGAGTGGATTTGATTCTTGGTTAGCAGATCTCAGCGAAAAGATGGGTTCTGATATTGAAAGTGAGTTTTATTAAGCAATTCCATCCTCTACATCTATACTAATCTATGACTATGACAGTTATTTTGAGGAAACAGCAAAGCTCGATGAAAAGGAAAGTGCGGCTTCGATTGCCGCTCCTGTCGATGATGTTCCCAGGTGTCACCTTTCCTCCAACTCCAGTTGCCTCCTTTACTCCAAACACACATATGCAACCTCAAGACGCAACCACCTCCTTCTTTGAAGAGCAGGACAGGCGCATGGACATGGCTGGTAATGATGACGAGATTGTGGAGTACCAAGCCATGATGGTAGCATGAAACTGACAGTGAGTCCCAACGCCATTCTGAGATGTTTTCTATACTCATGTACTCCAACATCTTTCTCTCCCAGCCTGGTATTCTCTTCTAGCCCACCATCCTCTCCTACAGTTTCACATTGCAATAACCCACATCCCAGGTCTTTGCTATCATTCAGGACAGGTTGTGGCACCGTTCATCAGTCAGCTGCTCAGCATTGGATCTCAGACTCTGGTAATGGCAGCAGAGGAAGAATGTCCAGCCCAACATATCCCTCGGATGACGAGTCATCTTTCAGCTCCCCTAGAACCTCTGGTGCTCCACCCATTACTTCAACTTTCTCATTCTCTCCTTCCCCTAGTAACAGTCTTATTTGCAATCAGGTTCGCCTTACCAATTCCTCTCATTCTGTGGCCTTCACTGACATTTTGCAGCCATATGGTTCAGGTACACGCGAACATCATCATTCCATTTCTAGTGTTTTGTCGCTTTCATCATTGCTTTCGTCATCACATGCAGAGCAATGGGGTAATGAGAACACAGGGATCATCAATCATTCTGCAGCCTCCAGTCACGGTGCTCATTCCACTGGGCCTCGTAGGCCATGGGAGTAGTGGTATCAATCATTTACAGTAGACACTTGACATTTGGTAGAATACTTAGTAGTTAGACATCATTTAATACATACTAATTTCGAGCAACGATGATTGAAGCTGAAAATTCTGAGCGAACCAAGGGGAAGGCGATAACAGTTATAAAGATACTGCTGGTCATCTACCCAACCCATTCAGTAAACCGTGGTCAGACCATTGTCTGTGCAGTTGCGTCAGTCGATAGCCGATGTTCAGGGCTGCCTGAAATGTGGTTTGCCCACAGTTTGCCTGTGGTCGCCCCACGGTTTGGCCCTTGGGTGTGTACTCTTCAACAAAATCCAAGCATTGGCCCTGCGAATGGATTCTGCAGGAGGCATTGACCCTAGACACCACAATACAGTCAGGATATATCAGTAAAATTCGGAAGTAATAATTCAGTCTTAGATAGCCACTCACATTGTTGCATCTGTCGGACGCAATGCAGACAGAGCCAGAAAAGCCAGGAATCTCAGGCTGGAAATCCTAGTTGGAAGTAAACAAAAGTTCAAGATAGAACCGAGTAATTGAATGATCAATGCCTTACAACGAAGCAGCAAATAGTGATGTGCCAGCTAGGGCTCTGAGCCCTGAGCCAGCTGGAGATGGGCCCTAGTAGGCTGGACCGAGCCTGAGCCCCTAAACCGGCCTACTAGGCCCCATGGCTCAGGCTCTGAGTTTTGAAAGCCCTTTGGCCCTGGCCTGAGCCATCCAAAATCATACAGGCTCAGGCCAAATATATGCCGCCTAAAACTGTATAGTTTATGTAATTTATTGCATACCAAATGACATTTTTAGGGAGGTCTCGCAATTTTGGAGTTTAGTATGCGCATCGCCAACTGAAACTGGCATGTTTGTACATATTTGTGCACCACAGTGGCTGGGAAGGACCCCCATGCTTGACTCTCAGGCTATCAACATCCCCTTTAATAGCCTTGTATGAACATACTTTGCCCCTTTACCTCCAACCCACTCAATGTGTCAACATAGCCAATGCTTGACACTGTCCATCTCGCCTTCAAACCACTCTGAGAAAATTTTCTACTAAAAGCTGAGGCTAAGCCTGAGCCAGCCCTGGGCCCTGCTGTAGGGCCTGGTCGAGCTGGAGCTGTCACCTCACTAGCAGCAAATCTAGAGAAAGGCTTCAGGTCAATCCAGTTACAGTATTATCTTTGGCATCCATGTACCTCATCTGCAGAACAAGTGCCACTGCTGTTGCATTGAGCAGCTGATTGACCAATGGCTGTGGTCAAGGTGACTGTGACTGTGATAAAGAGTTTGTTGAAATTGAGTTGCATGATTGATCATTGTTTGCTGGGGTTGGTTTTTCTGAGAAAGAAGGATGAGCCTAGTCTCTTATAAACAGACAGTATCAGCGATCATTGAAATGATGCGATAGCAGGATGAGCCTGAGCAGTGGAGAGCAGCTATTGTTCGTCAACTTGCTTAAATACCTCTTGTATGCATGCCTTCCCCCTAGCAAACCATAGATGCAATAAAATCACATCTGGAGATGATCCAAGTTTGAAGTTGATGCCCATTGACACCCTCCATTCATTGAGGAACCTATGGACTAATAGTAGGCAACCTTGTGGGCAAACAGTTCACATTGACACCCTCCGTTCATTGAGGAACCTATAGACTAATAGTAGGCAACCTTGTGGGCAAACAGTTCACATTGACACCCTCCGTTCATTGAGGAACCTATAGACTAATAGTAGGCAACCTTGTGGGCAAACAGTTCAAAGGTCTTTCCAACACACATGAGCTTGAAGGGATGATATTGCTTTCACTTCCACAGAAGGGCCAGGAAGGCTCTACCACTTCCACAGAAGTCACATATGGAAGATATTTTATTCTGTGGACAAAGTTAAGCTTGCAATGATTTGAAAGTAAGTCCAGAATCAGCTTCCAGCTGGTAATGACTACAATGTGGTTGTTAACGTCTACTAAAAATTGCTTATCTCGTTGATGCCCATGCACATCTTCCAATCGGCTTGTTCCATTCAATGAAATCTTGAAGCAAGCTGCAAGTGAATTTCAAATCTCTTGGACATATCTTTACATCTAGTTGCCTGCCACTTGTGTTTTCTTTGATGTCAGTATTACAGGAGTACATCAGCAAAATACCGGGTCCTTCTATTCCTTCTATGGCTAGACATATAGAAGGATTAGAAGGATAGAAGATGTTCTATCAGTAGAGGTACATGACTATCCAATAGACCACATTCTATTTCACTAGAACAAACTTTTCATTGTGATAGACATAGATATAGAATGGCCAATAGATACATGTTGAAAGAGTATTAGAAAGACAGGCATTGCAAGGGCGATGTATACTGACTGATCAGCCCAATGTAATCTCGTGTACCCAACACCCAACAGTAGCAGCCACTACACAACCACCATACAGAACGGTGCTAAACAGTTGCAAGCAACATGGAACTTAGGGCACATAGATAAGTGATCTGCAAGAAGCTCATCAGTCAATATCATCTGCCCCACCCATGACAATTAAAACAAATTTCAATCAGGGCTACTCACAAAATTGGTATATCAAGGACTGGTGGTGAACAACGAGGGCCTGTTGAAGGCACATTGGGTGCAGCAAGCACAGATAAATACACTGAGAGCCTAGAAACTGGAGTAATCAGCACTTTGACTGCCAGTAGTATTGGAAAGAGAAGGGCAGATTTGGACATATGGGCCATGGGAGCAGTAGTGAGAAACTGGAAGCATGCAAACAGTGTAACTGGTGTGGCTGATGGCTCCCCAAAAGGTATAGGAATGGTCATATCACATACCAACGACAATTCTGCATCAACAATTCCCTACCCCTACCCTTGCAAGCCATCTCAAATGAGGTCCACTATGCCCAGTCGATCTGTAGCAAGTGAAAAAGCAGGAGTATTTGGATCATCTTTGCAGCAGGCTACCAACCTAGCAAGGACAACATAGAAACACAATCATACCAGCCCCAGGTTGTCTTCAGAACCCACTACCAGCCTGTGTGGATCCCCAAGCATATGTGGAAGTTTTTTACTAGGGCTCAGTAAAAAAGGGGGTAGGGTAGGATGTAGCATTTTTCAGAGCTTTGGTTGCTCCTCCCTCCAAAGACCTGGTCAACCAGCATCCTGAAAGCAATATCAATAGAAGATGAGAGCAGATCCTGCTCCTCTGCAATCACATCTTCCTGGACTATTTGAGATCCGGTGGTTCAGTTATCAGCCAAATAAGTGGTTTCTCTGAAATCCTCAAGAGGCTGTAAGTTGCCTTACCCTTTCTTCCTGCAAATAATGTAGTCTTACTCTGTTTCTTTTAGTTCTGGTCTCAATTGGCACACTCCTTTTCAGGCCAAGGAGACATATTACTCCTACAAGCATATATCCGCAAGTTTAGTCTCCTTTGTTCTTCAATACATAGCTCTTCCCCATAAAGACTCCAAGGAATTGTTCAAACTGAATGACCCCTCTTCACCAGGGGAACACCAGGAGGGTGGGAATGTGGACTTTGACAATTGTGTGGATATGATATCAAATAAGTATAAAGGCCTTGGGCAGTAAGCAGATATTTTCTTCTACTATAATCATTAAAGGATCTCATCTTCATTTTAGAGCTCTAGAAGCACGAGTCTTGAAGTACCTGTCAAAGACCAATGACACCAAATGAACACCTTTCCATACCAACAGTGTATTGTTCAAGGCAGTGTGAAAATACACCTGAAATGCTGTGGGAAAATGTTTTGTGCTGTTTGATGACGCTGGCCTAGGTTTCAGCATTAGGCAGGGAAAAAAAACTCTACCAGTCATGTGTGGACAACATTGTGCAAAACCAGTTGGAACAGGGCAATGTTATGAGTGACACTCTCAATAGTATCATTCCTGGTGGAACAGCAGAGTTTCCAAAGTTCGAGGCTTCTAAGCTGACTAATGACCAATAAGTTTTTGCCCTGCCTAATGCTGAAACCTAGGCCAGCATCATCAAACAGCACAAAACATTTTCCCACAGCATTTCAGGTATATTTTCACACTGCCTTGAACAATACACTGTTGGTATGGAAAGGTGTTCATTTGGTGTCATTGGTCTTTGACAGGTACTTCAAGACTCGTGCTTCTAGAGCTCTAAAATGAAGATGAGATCCTTTAATGATTATAGTAGAAGAAAATATCTGCTTACTGCCCAAGGCCTTTATACTTATTTGATATCATATCCACACAATCGTCAAAGTCCACATTCCCACCCCCCTGGTGTTCCCCTGGTGAAGAGGGGTCATCTCTTTCTAAGGAACCTCTTGACTCTAAGTCTTCCTCATATTCTGTCATCAGCTCCATCCCCAGGTGAGCTGTGTCAACTCTGTCCCTCTCCCTCATCCTCATCCTTATCCTCTGCCTCTTCCTCACTGTCATCATCACTCTCTCTCTCTCCCTCAACCTCCAACTCTTCCTTACTGTCATCATCACTCTCAACTGTGCCCTCGTCCTCATCCTCATCCTCATCCTCATCCTTGTCCCCATCCTCATCCTCATCCTCATCCCCCTCATCCCCCCCCTCATCCTCATCCTCATCCTCATCCTCTCCTCATCCTCATCCTCATCCTCATCCTCATCCTCATCCTCCATCCTCATCCTCATCCTCATCCTCATCCTCATCCTCATCCTCATCCTCATCCTCATCCTCATCCCTCATCCTCCATCCTCATCCTCATCCTCATCCTCATCCTCATCCTCATCCTCATCCTCATCCTCATCCTCATCCTCATCCTCATCCTCATCCTCATCCTCATCCTCATCCTCATCCTCATCCTCATCCTCATCCTCATCCTCATCCTCATCCTCATCCTCATCCTCATCCTCATCCTCATCCTCATCCTCAATCCTCATCCTCATCCTCATCCTCATCCTCATCCTCATCCTCATCCTCATCCTCATCCTCATCCTCCCTCATCCTCATCCTCATCCTCATCCTCATCCTCATCCTCATCCTCATCCTCATCCTCATCCTCATCCTCATCCTCATCCTCGTCCTCGTCCCCATCCTCATCCTCATCCCCATCCTCATCCTCATCCTCATCCTCATCCTCATCCTCATCCTCATCTCCATTGTCATTGTCATCAAAACACAAGTCTAAAATGTCCTTAGACTCCTTCTCCTCATCCTCCTCTTCATCATCGTCACTATCCTGTTCATTGGCAACTTGAGGTGGAAGGAAGTATAGAAGATTGCCATGGAGATGACAGTGAAAGCCATTGAGGAGGACTGTGGTCGAAAAACGTGCAATTAAACCTTGCAAGGTAACCACTATACTGGGTTACATCACAAAATCCTTTTTCTGTGTCCTGAAGGATTAGACACAGAACATACTCCAGGAGGGTGAGGCACTTGGTGACCAACTCATCCTTGCTTTGGAGAAAAGACCCCAATATGTTGTGAAGGGCTGGGGCCAGATCACTAGGATGTAAATCTTCCAAGGAGTAATCTGGATTTTTGACGTAGTTCTCATAAAGAGCCCTAAAGGCAGCATGTAGGGGTTTGTCCAGCTTCAGTTTGAACAATTCCTTGGAGTCTTTGCAGGGAAGAGCTATGTATTGAAGAACAAAGGAGACTAAACTTGTGGATATATGCTTATAGGAGTAATACGTCTCCTCGGCCTGAAAAGGAGTGTGCCAATTGAGACCAGAACTAAAAGAAACAGAGTAAGACTACATTATTTGCAGGAAGAAAGGGTAAGGCAACTTACAGCCTCTTGAGGATTTCAGAGAAACCACTTATTTGGCTGAGAACTGAACACCAGATCTCAAATAGTCCAGGAAGATGTGATTGCAGAGGAGCAGGACCTGCTCTCGTCTTCTATCGATATTGCCTTCAGGATGCTAGTTGACCAGGTCTTTGGAGGGAGGAGCAACCAAAGCTCTGAAAAATGCTACATCCCACCCTACCCCCTTTTTTACTGAGAGAGTCCTCAAGTAAAGAGCCCTAGTCAAAAACTTCCACATATGCTTGGGGAGCCTGCTGCAAAGATGATCCAAATACTCCTGCTTTTTTGCTCACTACAGATCAACTGGGCATAGTGGACCTTGTTTGAGACGGCTTGCAAGGGTAGGGGTAGGGAATTGTTGATGCAGAATTGTCATTGGTACATGATATGACCATTCCTATGCCTTTTGGGGAACCATTGACCACACTGGTTACACTGTTTGCATGCTTCCAGTTCGCATAAAAAGGGAATTTTGTGCTGTAAGGTGGTTGAAGGAAGAAGCTCAGTGATTGTATTGAAATTGGGCAGGACTCTGGGAAACACAGAAAAAATATGGGCAGCAAAATCTTGTGCTACTACATCTCAGGTCCTGGTCTTGGTGTCCACCCTATTTGCACTGTCCAAAGCAAAGCAGAAAGCCTTGGATTTAAGAATATCCTTTTTCAGGTCTTCAGAGCCAAAAAGTCCCTAGACCCTGGAGCAGACAAAGGCATGGACTGCGTCAACATAGAGAAGTCCTAGATAGGCTGCAAGTGTGCAGGATTCATTGCAACTGGGATTGGAAACCCCAGGAAATTGGTGAGTGCAGCTAAAGAACCCACTAGCACAGTGAAAGCTGAAGATCCCATTGTCATTGAGTAACCTAGATCCTTCAGCTTTAGACAGGCAAGGCATGGGAGGCATTCCTTGGTACCACCACTGGAAGACTTCTACTCCTTCCTGATCGTTTCCATCTTTGTCCTGGTCAACATTGGCCTTGTCCTCATCATCTCCCAATGCCATGTCAACATTAGCCTCTTCCAGATTCTTTATGGCCTCCTCGTCCTCCTCATCATCTCCAGCTCTCCCTCCCAGGTCCTCAACATCCTTGTCACTCTCATCACCATCTGTGATGGACCAATTGGTCTCACTGGAAGTGACCCTTTGTCTTCTTGTTTCGTTATTGAGCCATGGCATGGGATCACAATAGTAGGGAGGGATACATTTGTTTTTGAATTCTGCATGTTTGGCAACTAAACGTCTGAGAACAACCAAAGAGTGTCGAGTGTGTTCTGAGTCTCCACAAATACTGCATGGGACCTTGCTGATTTGTTCTGGGTTCCTTTTGACCTTGGTTTGACCTTTGACTTATGCACAGTCAACATCGTTGAAAATGGAAAAAAGACGGTGTGGCATACCTGGAGTATTTTCATTGGAATGAAATTTCTTCCTGTGAGCAACTATGTAGTTGGTGGTGGCCCACATGTTGTGACCCACATGTTGTAGGGGAACCAGCACCCAGGTATCTTACAAGGTTCAAGTAGCTTATATAATTGCTTGTGTTCTTGACACACTGGTCTCTGGCAACGGGCGTGCTGTATGAGTGCAAGTTCTTACGCCTCCCAGTATTTTCCTGCCTGGGCCAACTATCAGGTGATGAGCTCGATGTTTAGAACTGACAGGTTTGCACAAGCGAAATGACAACTTCCCCAGTTCATTCCCCAGTCTCACCTTAGGTAATCTTCCCACACATTGATTACTAAGGCTTGGGTCAGTCTCCTGACTTGCAGCTCTTCCTTTTATGGAAGGCATTACATTTTGGTAATAAATACAGGATTTGGACACTCCTTTAAACACTTGCACTTTTCTGGAGCTGAGAAGTATCTATAGCTGCAAAAAGTAGTGTATTATGTACCTAGGGATCATAGAGATATGTAAAACACATGAGGCAGTCCTTCCAGTGTGTATCTGGTTCTCAGGAGGCAATTCATTGTCACACAGATGCCTTGTTGAAAATTTAAATTCCCTCTTAATGCAGGAATATCACAGCAATTCTCAAAAAATTTTGACTAACATATAGAGCATGGTATAGAGCATTGTGCATATGAGTTTGGAGGATGCATATGCAGAATTGCAGTCACCACAAGTGAAAAACATGTTTTGGGTTGGAGGAGACGTGACCCAAGTCACGCATTGTGACATTGTGTGATTGTTGTCATGCCCTGTCTGCTCATTGGACAATTTTTGTTACTTCCCATCCTCACATAGGTACTGCTGGCTGGTGCCCTCTCTCAATCAAAAAATGTGCACAGCACCATACCGAGCTCAAAAACAGTTGCTGAAGTGGGCCGCCACTCTTTACCAGCAATATCACAAGGATGATCGCATGTGACACTGTTCAGATGACTGAAAACAGCTTTTTTGGGGTTGTGTTGACTTTTGGCCCACTGCTCGACATATACATATGCTCTTGCCCTAATATTTACCATACATACTCCTTATATACTATGCTTCCTATGTACATAATTAATTTACTCAAAAACAACTTCTAATGCATTGCTAAACTGAGATTCATTTTTGGTGTTTAAAGGAGTGTGTCCAAATCCTGTATCAGCGCAAGACGTGTGAACAGACCGCCAATCAGCTTACTAGAAATGCTTCTATAGCTTAGCGATTTAAGGTGTGTGTTGATTTGCTTAGTAACATTCTGGTATGTGCCTTTTTTTTCTTCTGCTGGGCAAAGCCTGGCCTTAGAGTTTTGGTTAGAGTAAGGGCTAGCGGTTAGGGCTCAGGTCAGGGTTAGGGTTAGGGGTCCTGCAGCGAAGCTGCACCGGTTAAAGGTTAGGGTTGAGGACATCTTCCCCGCGCACAACCCCCTAGTAGACGTCGGGACACCGACGCAAGCCTTAGTAATTGACGCGCGGGAAAGATTATATAAAGTGAGACCGGGGGGAACTGGGGAAGCTCGAAAAGACATAATGATCCCTCTTGGCGAATAGGAATGCCAGACTAGTCGGGCAGCGCTCAGAACTACGCGTTGTTTCTCTTCCATCACCTGGACTTCTGGATCTATCTCCCTTCGTCTATTCTGGGTATTCTCCCAGAGGCTGAACGCGTCGTGTTACGTGTAGAACCTAGATAACACATACACAGAAGGCTATATAGACTGGTAACTGGCTGCTAGTGTCACAAGAGAAGCAAGATGTGGTCCAAATTGCACCTGACGAAGAGCAAGAGTCGAAGTGGGAGTATGAGTGCGACTGCGAGCGTGAATGAGAGCGAGAGTGCTAGTAGGAGCCGGAGCAACTCTGCCCATGCGACGTCGGGAAAGGGTACCGGTCGGACTGAAGGTCAGGATGTCAATGGTGCTCATGCGACCGGAGGAAGGGGAGGTAGAGAGGAGCCACAACGAAAGGAAAAGGAACGAGGAGGAAGGCAAGAACGGGAAGTTCAGCTTCCGATGGAACTAATCGGGGAAATAGCGCTTTTTATGGAGGATCCATATGATAAGTTGTGTTTGGGGTTGGCTGTGAGTAGACTGCTACCTTTCTGCATTGTCTACCCGTACCGAATACTGACTTCCTTCCTCCCGTTTATTCCAGTCAAGATCCGTCTACACCGAAATTCTTCCCCTTCTCTACTGCTCCGTTGAATTCAAAGGCTCTCGCACATGCCTCGAACGCCTCAAATACCTCATGGCTCGACCCCACATAAGCAATTTCGTCAAAGAGCTCGTTTTGAGACCGAATTTCGATTTGTTCTTTGGGACCAATGGCAGCAACGGTAAGAAGGTTTTCGAGAGGGATCGTCCTACGAGTTCTATCACTAATATCGGCGGCAAAAAGGATTTGAAGATCAGGCTGGAGTTGGAACAGAAAGAAAAGGAGATTGCGAGCGTGTTGGAAGATTTAGCGTGGAAGGGAAGTTTGGAAAAGTTGGAAAAGTTTTATTGGGGCGGGATGGAGGTTCCGGCTGATTCGTTGTGGAAGGTTTTGAGAAGTAGGTGGGTTGGGTTGTTTCTCCTTTTAATTTTCCTGTGACCACCCGCTGACGATCCTCTAATCATGAATGAAGGTGCCCGAGATTGAATGATATTGGGACGAACATTGGGAGGTTGCCCCTGGATCCAAGGAGCGAGGTGGGTTCTTAAGCCTATAAGTACGAGTCGAATTGGGTTCTTACAGCCATTCAAACAGTTGTTCAAGTTTGATAACTTGACTGGGTTCTCTATCACCACAGAAATGCGGCCAACAGCAAATCCTACAGACAGAAATACACCTACGCTGCCAACAGAAATGTGGGATATGCTAATCAAAAGGTCTCCCCGACTGGAGAACATCAAACTAGGAGGACACTGTCCAATGCAATTCTCTCCTTGTTCCCTCGATATTTCTCCCATCACCAGTGGCTTCTGGCCTCACCTTCGATCCGTCACACTCGAAATCGGCGGTCCATACATCGACAGCGCCTTCAGCATCCAACCGTACGACTTTTACTCCAAATTCCGTATCTTCCTCCAATCCCATCCTACCCTCACCTCCCTTATCACCCACGGCTTCCCTGAATTCATCTGTCCCGATTTCCTCCTCTTCCTAACAAACGTCTCCTCCGAAATGCCAAAATACACACCAAGAATCCGAGTTCATCCCACGCTGAGAGAGTTGGATCTAACGGGACGACCTAATGTCGGTGTCGTTGCGCAGGAAATTGGGGCTACGTTGAAGAGTTTGCCGATGTTGAGGGTATTCAAGGTTTGGATGGATTTTTCGCATGATGCGGCGCATCTAAAGGTGTATGATGCGATTTGGGAGTATAGGGAGATGGTGTTAAATGCGGTGGCGCTAGAGGAGTTGAGTGTAGTTTGTTCGACGAAGGGGAAGAGTTCATTTTCTTTTGGTAAGGAATGGGTTTGACTTGATTTTGGGCATTCCATGCTTACTTAGACTTTTCTATCCTAGGATGAATTTTCGCAGGTAATGCATCCATTATACCAACTCAAGCGCTTACAGCTATGCAAGTTGTATTCCGTGAGTGATCCCTCACTCGTGGAAGCCGCTTCCCAATATATCGCGGAAAATCCAACGTTGGAGTATATATCGATTTCTAGCATGTTGAGGGAAGAAGGACCGTATGGGTGGCCTTTGATGAAGGTGTACAAGAAAGGTACTTATCGAGCGATCAGGGATAAAGAAGACTGGGATGTTCCAAGAGGTTTGCAGGTGTATGAGAAATCGGAAGAGGGATTTTTGTGGAATAGTAGGCCAACAAAGAGGTATCAGAAAGAGTTGAAGTCTGATCAGAAGGCAGTCGCGAGGTGGATGGTGGAGAACAAGGATGTGACTCTGAGGAGGACTGATAGTGTGTCGTATTAATGACATCAAGGACACTCAATCATTTAGGTCGTTGCTTTGATTTTTGATTGCTTCAATTAACCCAGAGGATCAAGTACCACATGATTCAAGCTGGAGAGCTCCGCTCCCATTGCGACTGAAGATCTTTGCAAACTTTGAAACTGCCGCTCAGTGACCGAGAGTCCTCTAGATGTTTGCAGACTACTGCTATCTGCCGCTTTTAGTTCTCAGTGGTCTTAGCCCCTGTAATAAACTCCTCCCCTCCTCCTCCCAGAATGTAAAAGCTAGAGTTTCTTCCTGCAGTGGCTGAGCGAATCGAAGAAATGACCGCGAATTGAGCGTCCTTATGTATGTCATTGCCACAGTTCATTGAAAGATCTTCGGGTGAAGATATCGATCTTACGCCGGTGTACAATTCCAGTTGCATCAAGTTGCCATCAATTGGTGCGTTTTGGGTGCATTGGTCTTGAAACACTGACTGTATACCGGCTGTAGTTTCGAGGCCTCGTACATGCTGAGATCATAGTGTGCCGATTTATGAAGCGGGTATAAGTAGCAGTGTACAAAGCATGTCAGCCGAATATTTGTGTACAGCTATTTTGCTGTGGCTTGTAATAAGTTACATAATCACCCAAAGCGCTCTTATTTCCCTACTCCTCTGGTGCCCGTCCACCTCCTGGACGTCCTTTCTTTCTTTTCTTATTGTCATCGTCGTCGACAACGTCCATGGCAGACCTCACCATCCTCTCATCACTACCCTTGTCCCTTTGCATCCTTCTCTACAAGGTTCACGCCCTTCATTATTCAGGAATTACGTGCCTGGTGCCAGTTCCAGCAGAGTCAATCTTTCTTCAAGTCCAGAACATATACCCTCACGGCCAAGGACGAGACAGGGATCCTCAGACACCGAGATGACAGATGACTCGGACGAGTCCCAGAGCCAGAGCGATCATGATGGAGCAGAAGTGGACTCATCATCGGTCAAAGATGCCCATGTCGACTCGCCGACGTCTCACACTCCCAATCCCCACTATACGCGCAATGTCAATTGGGACATTGGGTACAGACCTACAAGGCTACCTTCGACTGGGGTCAATTTACCTCCTTCACAGACGCTACAGTCGAGTTCACAGACCGACATTTTACCGTCACTAGGGCCGTCCCTACCACGAGGTCGCACGTCCGCGCAACGACACAGACCGACTCGGTCTCAAAGTGCTCCCCCTTCTGCGCTTGTGCTCAAGTCATCGGTTAGTGAAGGGTCTCGGACGCCTGTGCCCAACACACCCTTTTCGGCGGGTATGGATACCAGCTACGCCCCTTCGGCAATGTCTTCACCGACCGGCTCCATCTCCTCTTCCCCATGGTTGCAAGGTTTCGGTCAAATTGGCCAAACCACGAAAACAAAGGGCGGTGGGCTGTTACGTCCACCACCTCCGTTACGTATGTGTCTCTTCTCGTATTCCTATCTTTTATCGCCATTCTAATTGGTTTTTCTTTTTCCACTTGTAGACCGCCCAACGACGTTCTGGCGCCATACTCCTCGGTCGGGTGTTACATCCTCTTCGTTTTCGCCGTCAACACATGTCGTCCGCCGTTCGACTTTTGTGGCGGCTGGGATACCTTTCGAGAAACCAGTATGCGATATGAGTGCTTTGGGCGTCGAGTGTCGGGTTCGTCATGCTATCAAAGAGGAGGGTGGTAGTAAGGAAGTCAGTACAATATTCTGGGAGATGGTGATGGAGCGGTGAACGACTTTAGCGATCGTCACCATTGTCGTTGGGGAGTATAGCTCCCGTCCTCGAGAAGCAGCACTGCGCTGGGTGGTGGTACGTTGTATTATTGTCATTGCCAGTCTGGCTTAGCTTCTAATGTCGATATAAATTTTCCAGGGCAACGGCGTTTAATCTATCCATGGACTTCATACTGGATTGGGGATTAGCGTCAAGGCGATTTCTGAAGCGGTGACTAATCATTCTCCTTGGTGGCCGTTTATTTCGACTGCTCTATCTGGCATAGACTCGGCTCGATTACGACAGCTGTGCCATAGAGCTACACAGGAGCTCACAATCATCACTCGAGGCTACATAGTCTATTCAATCTTCTATCTGTACCAGCGATCACCTCTGCATATACCCTCACCCGTCACGATCTGGTATACATACCACCATGGATATGGACAGCATCAGTAGATCATCGATCTACTCATCCCGGACCAGGAGGAGGGGTTGGGATCGCTGGATAGCCCGGAATCCTGATGGCTGCCGTTCATCATCATAGGAGTTTGCATAGGTTTGGTGTTGTGCGTTTAGGTGTTGTGCGCGGGCGGGCATACCTGGCATTGGGCATGTGCATTACACCGAGTTGTGCTGTGGAAATCCATAGTAATACGAATCCCTGCCTTCTGTGCTAGGTTTTATGCTCGCGCGTCAAGTTTTATTTATGGTGCATGCATGAAATTGGGAATCTGGGGGTGGTAGGCATCAGGGCGACGGTGCGACATTGCTATGCATCATGGAATTTTTTCGTTTCTGTCATAGCTTTTATACACCCTGTGGGCGCGTCATGGATTCTCAATGTCATGGCTATTTTCACCATATAGTCGAATCGACTTGCGACTTGGGGACGTTGATGGCGTCAGTCAGGCATTGGCAGTGTAACTGCCTGCAAAACCCGCACAGGCACCGTAACTTGGAATCTCTTTGTTGCAACTGGTACTGTAGTTGTACATATACTGCACGTACATAGACCACTACCGTGGTCGTTATAACTTGGGCCTGTCATGGTGTAATAGATATGTACCCTTCAGCGTTATTGCTCCATGTAACCATAACCATACCTCGTCGGCGAGTACTGCAACCAGTGATGTCTCTGAGCATTCCTTCAATATTAATACTAGGGCACTTGGCGGCTCGGTCTTCCAACGCTGTATGATTACTCCGGTCGACATATAGTCCCTGGACCACTTGAACACGATAAACAGAGACGTTTATAGGAGGAAGACGGCTTTAACATTTTACGTACTTTGGGAAGTAAAACATTCCTTCCGTCCTAACTACGACATCCTGACTTTCCCTCTCACAATTCCGACGCGTCATGGCAGATCTGATGTGGATGAAAGTTAACTGGAGGAAGCTAGTACGCAGGTATGTGTTAACTGAAACGAGAAGGCTTCTTTATTTGACCGGTGTATACTAAGATAGGTGTGTACTAAGATAGGGCGCGCTCGTTGGAAGTAGAGTGCATGTTGGAAATTTGCTGGCATATGTGCTTCTAGCATGCTTCGAAAGAATACAGTTGGAGGTACGAGTGTTCTATCTAAGCGTGAATGCACTCAAAGGCGTTTGGTCCTATTCGTTGGCCAGGCTTTCCACTTGATCCCCATAATTGCTGTCGTCGTAGCTCGGAACTTGAATTGACAAGATGTTTTACGCTTGCTGGAAGATCATCTCTACTGTCAGGGATTGGCGGAGGACTCACTTGTCCTCGAGACCTCAAGACCTGCGTCAAATAGATTGTCAGCTCAGCTTCAGGTTGAATGTAGTAGCAGTTGGCTCATCGACTCACCACCGTGCCTCGTCAAACATAACCTTGGTCCTCGATTTCTTCATCCTACAACATGGAGCAACCGTGATTGTCGCGATCACTCCGTCCTTCTCGTTCAAAGCATCAATCGTAGAACTTTAAGGTCTGCAAGATATAGGAAAGAACTGGTTGCTGTCTCCGTGTTGCGTCATGTGAGCTCGAGGCATGGTACAGGCGGAGCACGGCTTGGATTCTGGAAGGATACGTCGTCAAGGACGAGCGAGTCGGAGTGGCATGGCCAGGTAGAGACTAGCGGCCGTTATATATGCAAAGGAAAACAAAAGGACCAGTCTGATTTACCACATGCAGCAAGACTGCGTGACCTCGCCACTCTTGCCACTCGATCGCTACCAACCCTTGCCTCTCAAACAAACGAAAATTTCCCAAAACCAGTATGCCTGGAGCTCTGCCGGCCGGTTGCTACTTTTTTTCTGCCCAACGTCATCATATCAGTGCTTTGTCCCTTTCTCAACCCCAAAAAAGCAAGAGACGTGTTGGTGTCTGTTGGGTCTGACCCCAAACTTGGAAAACCGTCTTGGAGGGGGACGATTGAGGATGAGCTTGCTCGAGGATATAACGAACCCGAAATCGCCATGTCTTCCCCAATTCAACGCCGTTCGCTAGCTTCCGTCGAACTGTCCCGCCCTCTGTTCATTTGTCCGCATCGCTATACATCATAATCCTCAAGATGTCTGCTATTCGTACCCATCAGCCCGTCTTTGTAAGGGTTCGAGTTCCCTTTTTGGCCAATGACCTGCTTACATATCTTTCTTTCTCCTACCCCTTTCACTCTAGGACGACCACTCCGAACAAAAGAGATTCGCCTGTGATCATGATCAATGTATGAAATCATTTGACCGCATGGGCGACCTTATTCGTCATAAGGACGTTCATAATCCTGAAAAGTGAGTAGTCTATTGTGACTCGTCGCTATCTTTCGCTAAACACCTTTTGTTCTCTTCACTAGACCGTTCATCTGCGAATGGCCCGGGTGTTATCACGGATTTCGACAGAAATCCAATCTTATGATCCATTTCCGCATCCAGTACGTTTCCCTATTTATCACTCCCTTACTTTACGTTGACAGATTCTCTTTCAAGCACCGGCGAAAAGCCTCTATTTTGCCCTGACTCGGTGTCCTGCAAATTCCACACTGGAGACCCATCACGATTAACGCGTCACAGAAAGAGCAAGCACGGACATGTCCCAACTCGTGGTCTCAGAAAGTCTACAGTTTCGAAACCGAAAGGCAGCACATCTCATCGTCGTCAAGCTCCCCAGTCACTCCGATCATTGCCTTCTTCACCATCCTCATCCTCCTGTCCATCTCTGTCCTCTTCACCATCACCATCACCATCCCCACTTTTTTCCATCCATTGCTTCCCTGCTACACCAATCACTCCCGTCACAGAAAGCCCAGAGCCGCTCGAGTACAATGCCACTGAACTTTGCTACCCTGCAGACACCACCCCGGCCCTTCCTTCTCCTGAGATCAGCACTCCTCACAAAGGCATCCAACACTCTGCTTGGGACTTGAATTATGCCTACAGCAATGAGCATCTCTGCTTTGACACCTTCCCCAAGATGACCTATCCCGCTTATCAAGCTGGGCCTGGACTGGAATTTGATGCCAGCGGCAGCTCTACCACAGTCGTTGATGCGGGCGCCATGTACGACATGGGAGGATTCAACAGTGATGGATATTTCACCACCTATAGCTCGGAAAGGTGGAGCGACTACCAACTCGACCCATTGGCATTTACCAACGGCCCCTCGGATCTTGCAATTGGCAATTATCTCTCATCAATGAAGCCTGTCGATGTCGGCGTCGAGACCGACTTTGCCTTCGCTCCTTCACCATTTGAGCTGCCCTTCGACTCTACCTTGGCCGCTGCCATGGACGAGTTGTTCATGACACCCACCTCATACCCTTCGATGTCTTGCTAGACCATCTGGAGTGCCGCTTATCGCCATCGGTCACACGTCGGTCGCCATCATCGCTTAGATTCTTTGCCTTTTTTGTCTCCCTTGTTCTTTTTATTCCATGCCACCTTTCTATTGTCTTTGTCCTTTCCTTATCACATCGTGTACATCATATCCTTATTTCTCATTCACTTATTGCATCTCATTCTGACGATCGCGACAAAGCAACATTTTTTTGTATTTCTTTGTATTTCTTTGTATTTCGAACAGCATCTGTTGCTTCCGAGCATTGATATCTGCATCTTCTTTTCTTCAGTATTTTCTTCTTTGCATCACATCGCATCGAATTGCATATACATACACTTGGGACTCTTCAACATTTTCTCTTTGCATCACATTTGCATCCATATACATTTGGTACTTCGCAACTTCTGGATTTTCTTGTATCATTTAGATGAACACGTTTGTAACCAATTCAAAACTTGCCAATACCTACATCGGTGGCATTGGCGCCCTCATCCTCTCATCTTGGATCCTCTTGAATCTCTATAGTAAGTAAATAGTAAGTAGAAGGATCAATTCCATAATATACGTGCAACTTGCAGGACGTAGGCGGGCAAAAAAAGGTGTAACTTAGGTGCTGAACAACGGAATTAAATAGTTAGACTGCAGATATAAAGTGTACAGGGCAGACGTATCATCGGTGCACTTTTTGAGCTTCCTAGTGAGGTAATTCCCACCCCTATGCGCGATATATATCAACGTTCCTATGTACAAGTCAGATAGTACTACTAAAAACATCAATTCAAGGCAACGATACTCAGGCTGAGGACGAGGTATGTGTGAGAAATTCTGGCAAGCTCTAGCTGACATCTCACACAGCGGGGCGCGGAGCATATTTGCCAGCCATTTTTGTGCATTCTTACAGCTATTTCACTAAAAGTACGGAATGATCGTTTTTTTTTTTTCCGAGGCCGATCAACTGGGCCTCGATCGGCTGTAGCGGCTTCGACGGCGCATTCAAAAATCTTAGGATGACGCAGACGACGTCAAGAGCCTTGCTAGAGCCCGATCCAGCCCCGACCATTGGGTCGGACCGTGTCGGGACCACCCGACGCAGTGAGCTCCACCAGAGTTGGTTGGCTCCACATCGTTTAGGGCAGCGATCGGAGTAGCCCAACACTGCTCAGGGGCTTTATATGTATCCGGCCGGTCCTCTGAAAGCCGAAAGGCATTGAGGTGATCGAGAAAAAAAAATTTTGGACTTTCCGCATATTTAGTGAAATAGCTGTAAATGACGGATAGTTCACACAATTTTGGGTGAGATAAAATCCATCATATTTACTGCTAAAAAACCGGGTCGCAAAAGCTCAAATTATGCGCTTAAGCTTTTCCGTGCTAAACTTTTTATTCATTCGTGACCAAAAAAGGGAAGTAAATAGTATTCAAGTTTTGATTTGTAAGAAAATGCGCAAAAGGTATGATCAGGATTTGTGTGCCGGATTCCGGCGAGTAAAATGAATTCACTGGGGCATTGAAAAACACGAACTTAAATTACTGATTTTTCTCAACAGCCGGGCCTACTCCATATGGCACCGATTTGAGGCCGATATTCCATATGGAGTATGCCCCGTGCCGAGCAAAAATCCGTCATTTAAGTTTAGATTTTTCCCATCCGCAGTGCTTTTCCTTTTACTCGCCGGAATCCGGCACACAAATAGTGATCATACCTTTTGCGCATTTTCTCACAAATCAAAATTCAAATACTATTTGCCTCCCTTTTTTGGTCACAAATGAATAAAAAGTTTAGCACGGAAAAACTTGAGCGCATAATTTGAGCTTTTGCGACCCCTTTTTTGGCAGCTAATACGATCAATTTTATCTCACCCAAAATCGTGTGAACTACCCGTCATTTAAGAGTGCACAAAAATGGCTGACAAATATGCTCCGCCACCACAAAAATTGACGGCGCAATATACGCTGAGATCTCGTCTGATTTTCAGTATTTTGTCTGTCCGAAAAACGCCACAATATAATAGGGAGACGGACAATATTTGAGCGTATATCAGGAATATACCGAGGCCACTTTGCAATATATTGCGAGCGGAAAAAGTATTGCAAAGTGAGTGAAACATTCCAAAATGGATGAAGTATTACAAAGTGAGCAAAGTAATGCGAGACGAGCAAAGTTGTCCAAAGTGAGCAAAAATCTTGTGAGACGAGCGAAGTATTGAAATGAAGTACCAAGCAGTTCATCAATGCTATTCATAAACCAGAGAGATACCAAATGACCAAACGACCAAAATATTTTCAGTTACTAAGATACAGTACAGTAGCTACCGAGAACAGCAACAGTTACCAACTCTACCACAGACCACAGTAAACAAACCGTTGTATAAGATTATGACTCACAGGAGTGGTGCTCTGTAATAGTTTTGGGTGTGACAGATTGACTGTACAAGAATCAAAGGGAACACTCATGAAATCATGATGGAGAGCAGAAAACCAGTCGGTATGACAGGAGGAACTTGTAAGATTAAGAGACGCTGAGCGAAGCAAAAGAATAGCTCACCACCAACTGAAAAAGCAGTGTTTTGCGCATATATGCATGTTCAGGGGGGATATTCCAGTCGTTGGGCGTTGACGGTCCGGTTAGAAAATGCATAGGGCTGAAAAGAAGTGGCAACACTGTCAACGAAGAGGGCAGTAATAATGAGTAGACTGAGCTTTGGATGAGCAATGGAGGACATACCGAGCACACGTAAGCAGGAAGCTAGGATCGCCGTGGCTCGTTGCTGTAGGACCCGTAAGTGAAAAAAAGCAGGAATGACACGAAGATAACAGAGGAGGATCATCGCCTTTGGCGATGACGGAGAGCTGAAAACGAAGGGAAAGTAGCGGACGAAGAAGGCAAACTCACCAATGCGATCTGCCAGTCCTCTCAGTCCAACTCGACGACGGCTTCCCTGAATCCCTCAAATCGATCCAAGATCGATGGCAGGCCCTCTTATGCGACCTCTGCCATAGCAGGCGGTGAATCCAGAGAGGAGGGTGACTATGAAGGCAATAAAGATGAGCCAGAAATCTCATCATAAGCCTACTACGTGTTCGGACTGAAGATAGGCGCACGCCATTGAGTGGGCGAGGAGAGGAGACTGGAGAGACAGGTCAGGAGAAGGAGGGGAGCGAGGACTTGCGGGATGGTAGTGGTGAAGAAGAAGATGAAGAAAGAAGTTGACGCGTTGACGCGTCACCCAGTTTTGAGCGGTTTAGCGGAGTTTGAAACGGTGAAGGGAGACGCTGATGCCAAACAAAGTGCAACTAAGTCGCGAAAACCAAGTGCATACAGCCTGAAAATTTAAAACCTGCACTCTGCTCGCTTGTACAGGCGAAAAAGTAAGTAATCTGAGAGTCAAGGCTATGACCACTCACCACCGGCCTCGAAGGAACTTGTCCTACCCAAGTCTGCCAAGAGCCGGTGGTAGCAAGTCAGATTTGCTCTCAAGACTCAGCGCCAGCCTCCGGGTGTCAACGCAATGTGATTTATGAATATTACTGAATGTAATTATGTATCATTCACATTGACGGTTCTCACTTCTAGGCTCAACTGCACATTGCCCTTTTCCAGTAGAGATATAGTCAGGTCATACTATTGAGAATGTATCAACGAAACTTCAGCAATACACCAACCCTTTTTCAGTACCTTGAAAAACGACTCAAAACTTTCCCGAAATCATCCCAATACCCCTCTAATACCCCTCCAAAATTTAACCCCGCCTGCAATACTTCACAGAATGACCCAAAATATTGCAAAATATTACCCCGCTTCGCAAACCGTCGCAATCTGGGCCAAGATATTACCAATCCTTTGACGATACTTTGACAGGATATTGCCCTGTTTTAAAAGCGGCCAATATTTCGACGTATATTGGTCCGTTTTTCAATATCTTGCTCTGTCAATTTTTGTGGTGCGCGCCCCGCTGTGTCAATCTCAACAAGTCCTCGCCAACTCATCATTCTTGTGCCTCGCTGCCAGAGATCTAGAATTGAGCAAGAAGAGCCAGCGTCCTCAGTTGTATTTAAGATGATATAGCTGGGGAAGTCTGAATCCAATATATGTTTCTGAATTCGAACAAGTACCCTGACTTCGACCACCATCTGGAATTCAACAGTTCAACTGCCCTGGCTCGTGTACCCGGTGGGATGACATGCTCCGAGTGAACGTGGGCTCGAATGTCTCCTCGTTGTAGACGATATCATGTTTCCATCTCGAGAACTCGTAGCAGAGACAACACTTCCTTGACACTTCCACTTCTGTTACTAGACACGGAACTTTCACGGTTCGGTCGAGACATCTCCCAACTGCCAGTCAATTCGCCGATAAGCCTGATGGTCAGTGGAACGTTTCTCGACCTCTGAAGACATGAATGTAGGACCTGGGGCCAACCAGAGAACCGGTACCGAGCGATGTAGGACGACCCTCGAGTCATTTTGAACTCGTAACCGCGCTCCTGCTCTCTGAATCAGTTATCTGGCAGTCTCTAACTATGCAACGTAGGTTGGAAGATCATGTATTCAGATCAGGTAAAATATACAATTGGGTTCAATCTGAATTCTTTGTACAGCTCAAATTTATTAGTAGCGAAGAGAAAACGAGGGGAAGCTGCAGGTAGATCGTAGAAAGGAAAAGGATATGATCAGCAGCAGTGACTACTGGAGTAGAATTAGTTGAGTGAATGAATGTGGTAAGTATAGGATGTCCTTCAGAGGTTTTGAGGCTAGAAATATAAATACATTCGAAAGATTTTTGGAAGCAGGTGAGGAAACGGAACAGTAGGGATAGGCATAGTCAGTGCGATGACTGAGGTTCAGCTTGCGAGGGTGGTACGAGGCATTACATTGCTTCCTCAGCCTGAATCAATTGGACAGCTTTTTCAGAGCGAGGTATGAGCGTGCAGCGGAATTCGGAAGGGTGGCTAGAGTATGAAGAACATTAGACGTGTATACAGCCTAGGAATGAAGGACGATGAAGCACACACCTAATCGTTCCATCGTTTTGCTTGGTATCAGGTTCAAACACTTTGCCGTTCTCGGAGTACTTGCTGATGTTGAAGACGGCAAGAGCCATGGCACAGGAGATGAACACTGACGCGTCTGCTAGAACTCGGCCTGAATGATACGATTTTTGTTCCCGTCAATTATCGACCTTGTCAAGTACCGTTGAACTTTGAAAGCCACTCACCAGGGCAAATGCGTCTGCCAAATCCAAAACTGAGATCTCTAGGCTCAGGTTCTGCAGTGTAATTGTTCTCTGCCGAAGGAATGAATCGTTCAGGCTTGAAGATATCGGGTTGATGATAGATTGTCGGATCGTGGCTCATGTTCCTATAGAAATATAGCAATCAGCAAAGATGCCGATTTTCCTCAAAAGGATGGCTCACCAGATATTGGCCAACACGAGGGATCCTTTGGGGATGAAATACCCGTTAAAGACGTTATCTTCCGTGACGCGATGAGGAGGGCTGATAGGGACCACAGAGTGCCACCTCAAGACTTCCAAAGTAAGAGCATTCAAATAAGGCAGCTGATCTCTATCATTGAAGTTGGGCAGTCTATCGGATCCAATGACGGCGTCAACTTCAGCTTGAGCATGAGCCTGAACTTCAGGGTAGAGCGCCATAGCTTTGAAGAACGAGTAGATCGCGGACACAGTCGTATCCGCGCCACCTGTTGTATACGGTCAAGAAAAAGAGGTCAGTTTCATCATATCGGATTGTGGACGAGGAGTGATAGAAGCTGACCAGAGTAGAGAGATGCAGCTGACCACTTGATATCGAATTCATCGTTCGCCGTGAGATGTTTTCCTTCCAGGAGCTTTGATGTGTACGACATATCAGCTGATCCGGCAGCCTGTAAGTGGATTAGGATATTGGATGACAATGACAGAAGGTATGAAGAATGAATAGTCAAAGTTGTGCGACTAGAAGACGCGGAGATGAAGTAGAGAGGATAGGGGATAGTACGAACCATCTCTTTCTTAACCCAGTTGAAAGGCCGGTCCACCATTTCATCGAGCGTGGCCTTCCATTCTCGCGCGGTCTTCTGGAATCCGGCGCCAGGGAACCAATCCGGGAGATGACGCACTGCATAGGTGTGAGTGATGAACGAACGAACCAGGAAATGAATTGAAGAAGGGAAGCGGAAATCTTACAAGCAGGAACCAAATTAACCAAAAATCCTCCTGGCGAGGTTGAATGGGAAAACTGCTCAGTAGCTTGGTCGGCTAACGTCACGAGCGGATCTTCGCCTTCAAGGACCTTGTATCCATGCGAAATGCGGAGGATGATTGCCCCAGCGGTTCTGCGTAGGAGGGAAACAAAGAGCAAGAGGTCAACATCTCATATAATCAGGAACCTTCTCCCAATTTTAGCTCACTTTCTGATGTGCTTTGAAAACGCATCGGGTGATGCAAGAAGTCTTTTCAAAAAGCGATGAGTTTCCACTTCCTCAACTGGGTGAAAAGCCTTCATGGTCGCAGCATTTCCGAATAGTTGATGGGCCAGGCGACGGTAACTGCGGAATCTTTCTCCATATGGAACGAGAACGAGTGTGTTCTTCCACCCTACGAGCTCGCCACCCATTGGGATCGAAGGGCGATCAGAGTAAATGGCGCTGTGTTTGTCGAGCATGTCAACTGCGACTTGGGCATCATTCACGACGACGATGGTTTGTCCAAATACTGAAAACGAATGAGGATAGTGTTCTGATGATCAGACGGAAACGTACCACTAGCAGACGAGATAGGACCTGCAATGTACACAAAACTGGTTAGAACTGTAGTTAAAGCGAGTAAGACAGTGAATACCGTATAGCTCTCCCCATTTTCCGAACGTAATCCACTCTTGCGTGGACGGCATATCTAATAAGTTACCAATCAAGGGCAGCTTTCTTGGTCCAGGTGGAAGAGGAGGATTGGAGGACGAAGAGGTAAACAAACGAACGACGCAGTATAACGCCACGACGGCGAGGAAAACATCAAGGTATCCAAGGAGACCCATAGTATCGAGGAGAGAACAGAGTTAAGCGTTCTTCTTCGTTCGAAAACCAGCAAAAGGTTGAAGGGAATCTGGGGGGCTGGTGGTGGTAGTGGAAGTGAAGAAAAGGATGAGAAAAAACGCCCACAGCTCGCTTTTAAAGGATCTGCTCGCGGTCGTTACTGAATGAGTATAAGTTTTCCCGAACATATCAGTCTTGCATTCATTTGTACGTCAAGCAACAGTCAGCGGACCTTAATCTCGAGTAGAGAAGCTCAAAGTGATCCCGATACAGCCCGATTTCATGGATCAAGATTTCCCGGAACCGCCGCGTTTTCTCATGGAGAGCCTGTTTAGTAGACCAGAGAGGCATAGGACATCCACGGAAAGGGATGTCTGGAAGGACGGAGCGCGCGCATCTTACACGCATGAAACTTTGGGGGAAAAAAGTTCGGCATGACATATGATCATGCCACTTTTTCAGCCGCTATGTAAAGGAATGGAATGGAGACGAAGATGCGAGTTTGGAATCTTGGGATGCAAAGTGGCAAAAAAAATTGAACCACGTGGCAAAGTAAAAATTTTCGGTTATTGCCGTCATGCCGGTCGTCTTCCATTTTCCATGACCCTCGACATACCTTACATGCTCCCCAACCCTTCTGTCGTTACAGCCAGCTGGCCGGCCGAAATTAACAACCTTTCGTGATCGTCACTAAAACGACATCTATTTTAGCTAGCCTACCTATCACAATTCCGCTCATATCGTGTCGTAGAGAATCTGGGCTTATACCAATCTAGCTTCAGTAGATGTCCCAGTGCCAACCCAGTGCACAACTAGTAGCATCACCACTACGAACAAATCTGCCTAGCTAGCTTTCCAGAAACCGGCCTTCTGATGATCATATAGGTAACTGTCTTAGAAGATTATTTCCGAGCCCGAGGATATCCAGGGTGTCCAGGGTGTCCAAGGATTTTCTGGCGACGACAACGGCGGAGCTTATTCTACTTACCTACTCACATTGCACTCACCGGTACCATTGCATACCCGTCAGGCCATGGTCTCCAAATGTACAAATGACTACTGTATATGATATGGTAGCGAGAGCGCGGAAATCAACCCAAGGGTCCTTCAACAGCTGTGACTGATTTGCTCTTCATCTAGGATCCAGAGACCTAAGTTAATACCAGCCGCACCACCCAAGCATCATCCATCGCACACATTAGTTTGCAATTGTCATTAGCTTTTGATTTCTCCGGAAGACAAGCGATCACCTCTCCTCACAATCTGAGATTATGCTATTCGAAAAGTACCCGTCTATGTCCTCAAGTTGATTTCGAATTCTTGGTCAGACAGTCTTCATCCTCACTGCCTGTCTTCACTATGGTCTTGCCTCGCCGCACGAGCATAATTGCAAGTAGAGGCTGCGTGTCCACCTGGATCGGATATATGCAAATCAGTGTAAATCCCCCGAAAAGGACAGCTCCATCCGGAGATCTCTGGACACACGCTCTATGCCTATTTCAGCTCTAGCCTCGGCTCAGAACAAAGTCCTACAAGTTGATACTCACACTCGGAGCACAAGCCCCCCGAAATTCGAGGTGTTCCGTTACCATTGACATTAGAGCCTCCTAAGTAATTTGTACTTACACAATGATTCAGATCAAGCAGGACGGCGATTTGGACGAGTAGTTAGCACTTTAGCACTTTATTGGTAAATATCGAGCGTGAATATAATGTCCCCAAAGTGACTCAAAGTAATAATAGTTCGTCGTAGATGCCAGTGTTTATTTAGACCACCCGGTCTGAATCCACCAGTGTTCCAGGTTGGGGCTTGACATAATACGTACAGGCTTATTAGATTAAGGTATCGAACGTACCTGATCAATCCACCTCAGCTAGTACCGAGGCGTTCAAAATTTTATCCACATCGACACCGTCGGACTGCAAAAGAGTGGAAAACTTTGATGCAAAGTACATATATACATACAGTACTTACATCATGTACTAAAGATACAGACTTTGTGACAGGCATTTGGATAAATCTTTAGGCATACTAGTGGCTACAACCAGAAATGAAAACCGTCCACCTGCTTCCCAAGTACCATAGACGATAACAGGGGCCTATGGACTGCCATGTTTCACCATAAAACCCTCCATGACGCGTCAAGCACTAAAATGTGCGATGCTCACACTTGCAATCCTAGAAAAGACTCCCGTCTTCACACCTATAATCCGTTCATCGTCTGCCAAAAGTCCATCTGCATCATTGAAGACATCCAACACGGGCACCGATCCCTCTTCGATTGCACTCGTACTTGCACCAGCACGAGTGACAGAGGGCCCAGCAGATGACCCAGATGAGTAAGAATACGCGGAAGATCCACCTCCATGCCCCATTTCCATTCCTAATCCCACTTCAGCTTCAGCTTCAGATGGAAGTGGCATAGTCGTCGCTACCGTGATTACACAAGGCAGCCGGGATTCCACCGTCTCCGTAAACAGTGTATCCTTCCTCGGTGCTTCGCCATTCTCACCACTCCGGGCCCAAAAGATTTCCAAGTCCTGCGCATCGTTCAAACCGAAGAGAGCAGCTAGGTGGGTCCATGCTCCTGTTGCTGCTCCTCCCGTCTGCTGCTGGTGCTGTTGTATGAGTTGCTGTAGTTGCTGGCGCCGGAGCTCTTGCCATGTCTCTTCTGGGAACGTTGGATTGTGTACTGGGTGGTACTCTTCATCACTCTCCATCAGAGATTCGACGACGGCCTCATCGATGTCACTGAGTGTGATATGGAAGTCAAGTTGGTTTTGGGGCGCAGCTTGACTACCTGGCTTGGGCTTGATTACAACTCTTCCCTTCATCGGCTTCTCCACCGCCTCTCTGACATGATGAGGATTGAAATCAAACACCAAGATCCTCGAAGGCCTTGTCTTTCCTTCCGAGTCGTCCTTATCCTCGTCCTCGTCCTCTTCTTCATCACTTCCGTCACCTGAACCTTCCATGTCATCATCGTCACCATCTTCACCTCGTCGCTTTCTTTTCGGCGACGTCAACTCTTCCAACCTCTCAAGTTCCTCTATGCCCTCTAAACCTTCCCATCCAACAACTTTCGGGAACGCGACAGCACGCCGCCTACGGTTCTCATAAGGAACCAATAATACAAATCTTCCTCCACAACTGGTTGTGATCCACCTGCTTTCACTGCCCATACCAGAATTAATCATAAAGGAATGGGGTACTCCCCAATCCTGCCAATCATAAACCTTCGGATCCGGTTCTTCCCGAAACTTCTCATGCTGGGTTCGAATATCCGCAAAGTCGGTATACGCTCTAGCCTGACCCCATCTCTCTGCTTCGGCAGATTGTTCCAAAACGGAGTCGATAACGGGGAGTGGGGTTATTTGACTGAGCTCAAGGAGCTGCTGCTGCTTCAGCTCTTTTCGAGCAAGCAGTTCATATTCGGCTAGTCGGACCAATGCAGCGCGGTGGATGAAGAGTGTGTACATGTCGGATGGTGGGTCTATAACACCATTGGCGATAACCCGGATGTGAAGGAGAATGACCGAATCATCTGGACGGGGATGGAAAGGTTTGGACGAGTACCAGGCGTCCGATGAAGAAGGCTTATTTCTAGTCTCCGGTGAAGGCGTGGAATGAATTGGATTTGGTTCGGCTCTGCAGGATATGAGGTCGTAGAAACACCCAGCTGCTAACAGAGGGAGTCGAAGACAGAGGAGAGGTTTGGTTGGTGGCTTCTCTTCCTCGGAAGTAGGTATTTTCCAGACTTCCAACTCTCGGCTGGAAAGGTTGGGAAGAAGGATGAGGGTTTCCGTGACGTAGATTACACCGGAGTAAGACTCTGGACGGCCGTCGATTTTCTTAAAAAAAAGGTAACCGGTTAGGAAACACTGAGGAGATTTTGAAGGTCTAAAAGAATTAAGACTTGCCATAACCACCCTTCCAGTCTTCCATTCATAAACAGAAATTGTGCACCGGCTTCTCACAACTCTCCAAAACGACGTGACGACGGTCAGGTAGTCGCCAACAATCTCCATGTTGATCGCAGGGTGGCCCCATTGCCTATCTGCGGTGACCAGTGGAATAATTGGCTGTTTGGCCAACGGGTGCGGAGTGTTTGTAGAAAATTTGCGTAACTGTAGCTCGATTAATACTGTCGACTGCTGTTGCACTAAAAATGTACGCTGCGGACTGGAAAAATTGTGTCAGCATGGAGCAAAGAAAGAGAAAGAAGGCGACATACGCCGCGACTAAAACGATGAGGTCATGCTCATAAAGATTTATCGCAAAATCTACAATCTGCTTCCCTTCAGGTCCAACAAGTGTTTTCCAGGCCACTTTGTCTTCTGGAGAGCTCGGTAGAGGCAGATAATACAACCGTGAGCGACTGGAGTCGCCAAGAAGGTACACATCCGCACTAAGATCATAGATTGACCCTGGCTCAAAAGGCACCTCTACTACTCGGACAAAGTCAGGCACAAGAGTTGCCCATCCCTTTTCCCTGCCTGTGAGCAATGCAAGTTTCTCGCCAAAGAGCATGCGAGACTGAGGATTGTCGTCCGATCGGGCGATATGCAAGTGGATGATGTACTGCAATTCGACAGAGTTTTTGACGACATCACAGAGGAAATGAGAGCAGAAGGAGATTGAAGCTATGTCTAATGCTGGAAGATAGGAAAGAATTTGGATGAGGATTTCGGTAGGCAAATCGAGGAACGTTAGGAACGTCATGGTGGTATGAAAGGAAGGGGAGTCTCCGTCCATTAGGGGATAAAGCGGATGCCAGCGTGACGCCATTACTGTAAATTGATTACTTACGGATCGGGATCGTCACCTTGTTCCAGGAATACCAGGAATATCATGATGGAAAGAGAAGCTCCCCAAAATTCCTATCAAACTTAGCCTTCGTACTGCTGCGATGTGAAACCACGCAGTTGGAGGTGCTCTCCTCAACTTTTCTCTCTCATGCTAACGTCAAAAAATTTACCATCCAGCCAGAAAACGGCGTCTTCCTCCAGGAAACCGACGTACACACCGCCGGATGTAATGCAACAGCACATCTCACTTGGCCAGCTCGACAGAATGAAACAAGACCCTGTGCCGCATCTCTCGAAATCGCTCGCGACGAAGGGAACCCTGTCAAGAGGCAACGGGAACGATTCTAATTCCACGTCGGTGCTTTCACCAACCAAACTCAGCGGCCACCGTCATCTCCGACCAAACCCGGTTTCTGCAGACGACGATGACACCACTGACACTAGCGACGCCTCGACTTACAGCACTGATTCTTCAGAGGATGTGATGGATAAGCTGACGAGCGATGGTGGTGTCAGTGTCTTCCGGAGAAACACTCGCAATCTGATCGATGAGCCCGATGGCGATTCCAGCGATTCCGAAGTCGATTCACTCTGGGGAAAACTCTCAAGCGGTGCTCAGAGCGAATTTGACAGTGATTCTGATGGAGGTGGGCGACCGTCTGGCAGGAAGATGATGAGACATGCGGTTAAAAGGACAACACAACTAGGTTGGAAGACGTTGAAGGAAAGGTTTTTGAAAGAGCTGCGATGTAAATCAACAAAGAGAGAAAAGGATTTATGGCTCCTAAAGCACGGTGACTCGGTAAGTTTTTGATCATCTTTGCCTTCAATGTGGTTCTAAAGACTCTACAACAGAAATGCGAGCAATGTCGACGCCAGGGTTTGCCTTGCATTCGCCGACCTTATGGTATCGGGTGTCAGGAATGTGGTCTCAAGAATGCTTCAAGCTGTACAAGATTCGGACTGGAGCAAAAAGATCGTATTATGCGGGAGTTGAAGATTGACGAAGAGACGTATAAGAAGCTCCTGGAACAGTTCTGCGACGTTGACGACGATGCGTCTGACTCTACCTCCGACGAAGCTGATCCCACTGCCCGGCCAGTCCAGACGCAGGCATCGGTCAAAACACCCAGTACGACATCGCAGAAAGCTAAAGCCACTCCCACTGTCCAGTCTACCAAACGGAAGAGTACACAAGACGGCCGGGTTGACCAGGATGTCCCGTCCAACCAAGACAACCTCAGTCAACCAAATCTTCAAACACCTCCCAGGCCATCCAACCCGCATATACCTCTGTCTACCCAATCTCCCAGAAAGAAGGCTCTACCAAACGTTCATACCCCAGCCAGACCCTCCAACCTGCAGAAGCCTCGCCTCAGAGCTGCAGTCCTTCCCAATCCCAACCAAATCTCATTAGTTGGTGCCAGCGGCCAAGACCGCGAACCCGTCACTTCCACTCCCCGAACCCCAAAACGACGTCGCATTGTCCCTCCAACGGACGAAATTGAACTCAACACTGAGAATCCCTCTCCCACTCGTCCTCGTGTTTCCGCTCGCATTCCTCATCATGACCCAGCAGATCATAGGCATGCAGACGCAGACGCAGACTCGGACGTAGATCCTTTGGCCATTACCAGCTCACCTGACACCCATGGTCCCCCTCCCACTACCACTGTCTTGAACGTGAATATCTCGATGTCAAACGAACCCGTACCCATGACAAGGCATACGTCGACTATCTGGAAAGTTCAGACCGAGCTTCCAGCGAGTCTGATGTTGGGCATAAGCACCAGTGCTACCGCCACCCGTGCTGGGCCGTCGACATCTACGGGTTCAGACGGTCAAGGACGTGGAGTTACAATCCAACGCACTGCCCACTTGCCAAGAGCATTAGCAGCTCCTCCGAGTAACTATAATCATGAGCTCGAGGAGGAGAGGAAACAGCTGAGTGAGTATTTCACTTCTTTTATACCCATGTCTGCTGCAAATGCTCATCGATCTGCATACATGTTCCTTGCCAACCCTTTGCTCAGAGTCCTTCATCCAAATCCAACAAAAGGAATACCTTTCCCTCAAAGCCCTTCAACGTTCCCTTGTCAATTTGTCTGAGGAGATGGAAAGTGGTGCAATAGCTGCTGAAAAAGCATTGGCAGAGTTGGAGGAGTTTGGGCAGAAGATACATGAGATGGTTGGGTCGAGGATTGTTAGGGCTGCTCAGGCTACTGGCTCAAGGGGTGTAGGAGGTGAAGGAGGTGAAGGAGGTGTAGGAGGTGAAGGAGGTGTAGGAGGTGAAGGAGTTGTGGATGCTGCGGGTATGAGGAGACCTTTGCCAACAATACCGATGACGCCGATGACAATGCCTATGCATATACCTATGCCTATGCGAATGTCTTACAGTTTGCCTATGCCTTACAATCTGCCTATGCCCATGCCTGGTACCAGTGCACCCGGTCATGGTTACGCTGGACTTGGATTATCTGATGCTCATGCGACGACGGTGAGAAGTACTAGTGCTCCGTGGTCTTCGTTCTTGATGGATATGTGAAGGGTCTCTTGCTTTGATTTTGAGAAGATTTTGCTGTACCAATATGAAGTCTTGACGTGCTCTTACACTACGATTAGGCTTACGGTCGTTCCAGTGCGAGTTACAATCCCCCTTGCCTGTTTTTAGGCCTTGGTCTCTGTTACTGTATGTTTTGGCGTTCATCGATCATGATACTATCTCTGATATAAACGAATAGACTGAGAGCCAATCCGTGCATCTGATCGATTATTGATCTGTGGAAGATTCTACTAACTGACAAGTAGCGCTGCATCATGTATTTAAGCCACTTTAACCCTTTCAACGTCCATTTTACTCCAAGTACTGACCGCCACTGTCACCGTTACTTACAACACCCTCAGTCTGGCGGTCTCGACAAGGCACTCGAGTTTGAATCTTTTCGTATTGTCCTTTCCCGGGTCAGCGCAGACGCGAGGCGACACAACTTTGCGTACACGCGTACCTCACTAGCTAAACGCGTCTTGACACTCGCCTTTATCCAAATCTGAAGCTCTCAGGCTTCTGAACAGTCTTGAACTCATTTCTACATATCCATCGATTTAAAGCCAAACCCCCTCACTGGCTGGCAATGGCACTCATGTCATCAGCGACGCGTCAAACACGTACTACCAAACCCAGCATCGACTCTGATCGATCTGATCCTCATGATTCTACTATAGACGCGCCTTCAACGTCAGGGCGCTCAACCGATACTCTTTCCTCCACTAGTACTCAGCCTACTCAGACCCAACCTCGCGCGATATGAATTCCGTTGGATCTTACCACACTGGTGGACAGGGTTCTCATGCCACTGTCAATAAATCAGGAGAAGAAAAGGAAGACTCAGAGGAGGATATACCTCTATGCCATATTGTCAGGACGATCACATTACCCGTGAAGGTGAAGGATACCTTAGAAAAGCCACCTACTCCGACGAGTCGCAGCCTAGACTCAGGAGATGGCGCTGGTGCTCAGATTAGGGAGACTCGAAGCAAGACGCAGTCAGAGGAGATTGAGAAGCCGAAAGCCTTGAAGGGAAGAAAAAATGCGTCTAGAGCGACCGGACAAACGCGTATTACGCGTCAGACTACTGACAGGATTTCGATATCGACGACGACCTCGCGAATGAAAGCTGGCCGAGACGACGATTCCAAAGGAGAGAAGGAGGAAGCGGATAGGACTGATTGGCGACGCGGCAAAAATAGTTCATTCTCAGATGGCTCGAATGAGGACGAGGACGAGCACTTGGATCAGGGTGGTTCAATTGATGAGTGCACAGACTCCGGGAAGGGCAAGGGAAAAGCGAAGGAAACTGAAGTGCTCGAGCTCAGCGAATACCGCGATTTGGACGCGTTGAAACAAGCTTTCACTAGAGAGATACGAGCGAACAAGCTGTCACTAGAGTATGTGAAAAAGTGGCTGGAAGAGCATCCCGAATTAGTGCGTATATTCACGTTTTTTTTTTTTTGCTTGTTTAATCTACAATGACTGGATACTGATTGCACTGGCAATATCAATGTATATCTATTAGCCGTGCAGCGCATGCTTAAAGGCCAAACGTCCTTGCATACCAATCCAACGCGGGATGACCTGTATGGATTGTAGTCGACAAGGACAACCGTGTTCGAGGAAGGTTTGGGAAAGACAGGAAAGGATTATGAGGAAGCTTGAGATCAGCCAGTCCGAGTACGATCAACTTTTGCAATGGTACAAAGGTCATAAGAAGGACCACAAAGATGGTAATGGTGACGTTGGGCAGGAGCTGCAAACTCGGGACAAGAAGAGAAAGGAACGAGAAGGAGAGAAAAGGGTCGAGGAAGACAGGAAGCCAGCATCAAAGAAACTAAAGATCCCAGGTGGACAGAACAATTCTTGGAGAAATTTGCATTCGCGAGAGAAGAAAATCCTCGCCGAAGAAGATATTCAAGAAGAACAATCGTCATCTGCCACTCTGGCTACAGGATCCAAAGAACCATTCCCAATCCCTCCTCCTTCTGCTGTCTCGGGGAACGAGGAAATACTGGTTGATTTGGCGAGAAGGTCCTTGAGTGAGTGCCCTACTAGTATTTCGTCGCTTAATGATTTACCCTCATCGCGAATCGCAGATGACTTCATCGCAGGCCAAATAAACGATTATCGAGCGCTGAAAGCTTTACAACGAAACCTATCATCTTTGGCGGACAAGGCGCAGAACGGCGAGCAGTACGCAGATGGAGTCATAGAAGATTTGTCCCAGTATTCGAGGCAGGTCCAGATGATGCAGGACTACAAGTCGATGATGAAGTCATATGTTGGGTTCACTGCATACAGCTTTATCTCTCCAGAAAACGAGGAATCCCTACATCGATCCCCTGCAGTATAGGGGCATCGCTACTTGAAGGAGCAGACTCATTACTTTCGAAATCGTGAATTTGACCTCGAACCGCAATGCCTTTCTTGACGTTTTGGATGAGATAGGACGGAGGATATACCGACGGCACAACAGTTCAGCCCTGCCAGATTAGCCAGGATTAGCCCCACCGAGGCATGCGCTTTGGATTTGCTTGCCAAATTTGGTGATTTTGTGGAGTCTCCGGGTTTGTCGTAGAAGGTTTTATCTGCTCGTTGATGTTGGGGGGGTGGGAGGGTTTGATGAGCGTGTAGGCAATAGTGCAGTCCGACCACTGACTTGGAGAAGTACTGAAGCACAGGACTGGTTCAATAATAGCAATCATTTGCGGGTTCCTCGATCTATTCCTGGCAACCGCACAACGACCATGGGCTTACCGTATCTGACAATAAATGTATAGTTCGTCCAAGCATGTGAGCATGGTGAGGGTTGGAAAGTGGAATACAGTTCGGGCAGGAGTGAGTATAGCCTGAACGTCCGTCGACATCGGTGCCCTCAACGGATACCCTGCGGAGCTCGTTCACAATGACCAAGGCATCTGCTGATAGGTTGGTGTTCTTGTGAAGAAGCTGGTTCTCGTGAAAAGGGCGAACGTGAAAAGATCCTGACCTCAAAGCTCGCTGTCCGTAGTGATAAAGACATTGTAGTTTTAATTTTTTGTTCTATGTCTGGAAGAGCCGACAAAATCCTGAATAAATCGCAGATTATAATTGATATCCCTGAGGAGGAGGAGGAGGAGTCTATTACCGACTTTGGACCAAGAGATGCACCTGAATATGTACATATTGACTCATTAATCTAGGATGAATCCTAGCCTAAATAGGAAAGAGGTCTGGGCACGAGTTCAGTTCTAACTAATACCGACCATGTACCCCATCGACTTGCTGCCGCCGCAAAGATACTCTCAGAGCTTCGACTTCTATCTAATAGTAACCATCGACTATGTACCCTGCAAAGATAGTACGCCGCGGGTTAGCCTGAGGGCTATAAAACGCCTGCACCAGAAATGACAGAACAAGTTTAGAGACATCTGAACTCAAGTTTTGCGCAATCATGTCCGTTCCAATTCCACAACCGTACGTTCTCTGTACTAGCTTTCTTGTTGGAAATTGATATTGACGCGTCTTTGCAGTCCCAGAGTTCCCTTTCTCGGGAATGTCACCTCGATAGATAGGGACGTCCCGCTCAATGGCTTTATGCTGCTCGCAAAACAGTATGGAGAAATCTACAAACTAGAGATTCGCGGTGTGTGCATAAGCTTTAATTTAACTTCTTGACTCAACTCCTGCTGGTTTGCACTTGTTCAGGTACTACGGTCGTCTATGTCAATACCTACGCTCTGCAGCAGGAACTCAGCAACGAGTCCAGGTTCCACAAGTTCATCAACCCCAATTTGATGGAAACTAGGCATCTTATCGGCGATGGGCTTTTTACGGTGCGTGTCTGGATCTGTGAAATCTTCGTGTCTATCATTCAGCTTTGCATCAAGGCCCATAGTGGGGAACAGAATTGGGGAATCGCTCGTACGTGCATTACTATCTCTTTTCTGACAAAAGATGACGATTCTGCTTATCGACAGACCGGCTCCTCATGCCCGCTTTCAATGCTGGCTCCATTAGAGGCATGTATCCAGACATGCAAGATATGTGCGATCAGCTCTTGAAGAAGGTGTGCTGATGATTTTACTGCAATGTTTGGGTTCAGACCGACATTTTTTCCCTCTTCTTCCAGTGGGAACGGTAGAGCTCTGAGATATATTTCTTGTCATAAGCTAACGTCAAGAACAGCTTCGGCCCTGAACATGTCATCGATCCCTCAGATGACTACACGAGAGTAGCACTGGACACACTTGCCTTGTGTACAATGTCATACAGGTATGAGTCCATAATTTTTGCCTTCTAGCTTAAACACTCATCGATAATGTAGGCTGAACTCTTTCTATACTGTAAGCTGTCAAACACACCTTGGAAGTTCTGTGCTAGATCTGATACATATCCACAGGAGGGCCAGCCCAAGTTTGCTCAAGCGATGAGCGATTGGCTGAAAGAATGTTTCCGTCGTGCTAATCGGCCTTCTATTGTCCAAGCCATGATGCCCGGAGCCACCCACCAGTTCGAAGAGGACCAAAACTTCATGAAGAGTGTAGCGCAACAAAGTATGTTCATCCTGATATCTACTGCAGGGATTTTTTTCGATGTTTTTATAGTCGTCGATGATCGCAGGGCACATCCTCTCGACAAGAAAGATGTCTTAAATACAATGCTATCTGCGGACCCCAAGACCGGAGAGCGTCTATCGGATGACTCAATAATCAAAAATGTACGTGGTAGTATGGACTTTACGTGGCCTCTGTCTAAGTTGCTTCACGCCTGCAGATGATAACATTCTTGGTTGCTGGGCACGAAACGTCTTCAGGAACGTTGAGTTTCATGACCTATTACCTGCTCAAGTAAGTTGATGATCATTATGACGAGTGCGATGACCAAACAAGCCCCAGAAATCCCGAGACATGGCGCAAACTCCAAAATGAGGTCGACGAGATCACTGGTGGGCAGCCGCCGAAGGTAGAGGATCTTAGCAAAATGACCTACTTGCAAGGTACGTGGACCGTCCGCTAGTTTACTGATAGTGTATCTGAAATTCTGCTTTATAGCTGTCATGCGTGAAACCCTTCGAGTATCTGCCACTGCCCCAACCAGAACTGTAGCACCGTTGGAAGACACACTTTTGGGTGGGAAATACTTTGTCAAAGCCGAGACCCCAATCACTATACAAGTGTGGATGACGCAGAGAGACCCATTGGTCTGGGGTGCTGATGTTCGTACCTGCACCGTGCCTGTTCTTCATGAAGGCTAACCTCACTCTCAGGCGAACGAATTTCATCCAGAACGGATGTTAGACGGGAAATTTGAGGCTCTTCCCGTGGGTTTCTCTATTTCTCTGTCTGTGAATGGAATATTTGACAGCTGTTTTATGTAGCCCAATGCTTGGCAACCCGTAAGTCGCGTTCTTTCAATCAAGAGTCATACGGTATATTTTGAAACTGTTGACTGCCTAGTTCGGCTTTGGTACTCGTGGATGTATTGGCCGTCCATTTGCCTGGCAAGAAATCCAGCTGGTCATGTCTTCTGTCGTTCAGAAGTTTGACTTGTATTTGGACGACCCTGCTTATACTCTGGAACTGCAGCAGGTTTGTTTTTCTGTATTGTAATCCGAGCAGCTGAGATATCTGAAATCTTTTTACTTTAAAAGGGTTTGACAGTGAAACCCAAGAACTTGCGCATTCGGGCTAAACTCCGTCATACGGCCCCTCGTCTTTACGCTACTCCTTCGTCGCAACTCTTGCCAGAACGCACTCAGAACCAATCTAAGTCGTCAGTGACTCCAGTAGCGGCTAGAAAACCGATGTATATCCTTTACGGATCTAACACGGGTACCTCTGAAGGTTTTGCCCAGAGGATTGCCAACGATTCTACTGCTTATGGTATGTGTTATCCCTCTCAGTGTGCAAAATAAAGTTGCTAATACAGTAACAGGCTTTTCGGCTCAGATTGGGACCCTGGACTCTGCTACTGGCAACATCCCTACGGATGGACCTGTCGTCGTCATCACGGCTTCATACGAAGGTGCAGTGTAAACACCAACCTGCACAAAAACATGCACAACTGATGGCCCTGTGATATTAATAGGCCAGCCAGCTGACAATGCCGCTCGTTTTATCGACTGGCTCACCAGTCTTAAGGGAGACGAGTTGAAGAGCGCTCAATACGCTGTTTTTGGTTGCGGTAACTCCGACTGGGTCCGAACTTTCCAGAGGATACCCCTTCTTTGTGACAAGACCATTGAGTCCCGCGGAGGAGAACGTCTTCTCCCGCCAGGTCTGGGTGATTCAGGCAAAGGAGACTTTTTCGAGGTATTCGATGACTTTGAGGCTAAGCTGTGGAAGGCTTTGACTGAGGTGAGTGTTCTGCTTCAGATACTGTCTCGCTATTCTGATTGCAGTGATATGATAGAAATACTCGACCACGAGGGCTCAACCCACTTCTGTTGGCTTTGAAGTGACCACAGTCGATGCTGGCACGAGCCGTGCCAGTGCTCTCAGGCAATCGGATATTGCACTAGGCACCGTGAAAGAGAACAAGATACTCACTCAAGCCGGACAACCCGTGAAAAGACATATTGAGTTTGAGTTACCAGAGGGACTGACTTATCGTGCCGGGGACTATCTCGCAATGTAAAGCCCCTTCCCTTCATATGTCTATCACTAGCTGACAAATGTGCCAGTCTACCTCAGAACCCACCTCGTGATGTCCTCCGAGTTTTGGCTCATTTCAATCTCTCCAATGAGCAGCTGGTCGTTCTCTCCTCCGTTACTCCAACGTCGCTCCCAACTGATAAGCCGGCTTCTTTGTACGAAGTTCTCCTGGGCTACGTTGAGCTCTCCCAGCCGGCAACTACGCAAGACCTTCGTCTTTTAAGCGAAGCTGCGACTACAGACTCGATTCGTGCCGCTCTAGGGGACCTGAGGAACAACTATCAAGAGAAAGTTCTCGGACCCAGACTCAGCGTCTTGGACATCCTGGAGAAATACTCTCCTGACGATATCAAACTCTCGCTTGGAGTCTACCTACGCATGCTTCCTCCCATGCGAGTCCGTCAGTACTCTATCTCTTCTTCGCCTCTGTGGAACCCTCAGCATGTGACACTTACTATCAGCGTTCTCGAGTCTCTATCTTTGGCAGATAAGAACAAGACCTTCCTTGGAGTTGGATCCAACTACCTCGCACAGCTTCTGCCTGGATATCGTGTATCGATCTCGGTAAGAGCCTCGCATGCAGGGTTCCATCCTCCCGAGGATCCTTCTACCCCTATCATTGCATTTGCTGCTGGATCTGGCTTGGCTCCTCTTCGTGGATTTATCCAAGAAAGGGGGTTACAGAAGAGCTCGGGAAGGGATGTTGGCAAAATCATGTTGTTCTTTGGATGTCGTGACCCTGAAGGAGATTACATCTATCAGCAAGAACTGGAAGAATGGGTCAAACTTGGCGTTTTGGATGTCAGACCTGCGTTCTCCAAGGTTTCGGAGAAGAGCGAGGGTTGTAAATACATTCAACAGTGAGTTTTGGATGTGCTTTGTTTTTGTTGGGATTTTTGGCTGACTGACACGCCTTTTCTTATCTTTAAAGCCGACTCTGGCACGACCGGATTGATATGACCGAGTTGTTCAAGAATAATGCTCAGGTGAGTACTGCCCTTCTTCGCTTGCTTCTTGCTTCTTTGTTTAACATTCTCTAACGCTTGTGCTTTCCTCCAGATCTTCGTCTGCGGTTCTGGCCGGATTGCCAAGGAGGTCTCTGCCACCTGCGTGAGGATTGTGCATACTTTACATCCGGAACTTAACGAAGATGAGGCTGCGAAGAGGCTGGATAGTTTGATGCAAGGCCGTTACGCGATTGATGTTTTCGATTGATTTTGACTGATTTTGACAAATGTATATAATAGTATAGGTTGAGTTTGCTGGCTTTCACAATATTGCTGATTGTACTGGGCTCTCTCAAAACAGTAGTAGTCGGAGTAGCAGCTTTCAACACCATCCACTCTCTTGTCTAAATTCACAATGCTCAAAGTTTAAGTGCTACGTAGTACCCTATGCCATGCAGACGTGCCGCGCGCGTGGATTTCGGGATGTTTGAGCGCTATAAAGAAACCGAATAAGTAAAAGGGATCCACCGAGAAGGCAACGAGAAGGAGAGGAAGGGGTCGAGGAGGACAGGAAGCCAGTATCAAAGAAACTGAAGATCCCAGGTGGACAGAACGGTTCTTGGAGAAAGTTGCATTCGCCAGAGAAAAAATCCTCGCAGAAGAAGATATTCGAATATTCGAAAAGAACAACTGTCCTCTGCTACTCTAGCTACAGGATCCAAAGAACCATTCCCAAACCCTCCTCCTTCTGCTGTCTCGGGGAACGAGGAAATGCTGGTTGATTTGGCGAGAAGGTCATTGAGTGCCCCACTAGCATTTCGTCGCTTAATGATTTACCCGAATCGCGAATCGCAGATGACTTCATCGCAGACCAAATAAACGATTATCGAGCGCTGAACGCTTTACAACGAAACCTATCGTCTTTGGCGGACAAGGCACAGAACGGCGAGCAGTACGCAGATGCAGCCATAGAAGCTTTGTCCCAGTATTCAAGGCAGGTCCAGATGATGCAGGACTACAAGTCGATGATGAAGCCATATGTTGGGTTCACTGCGGACAGGTTTATCTCCCCGGAAAACGGGGAATGTGGGCGGTCCCCTACAAAATAGGGACATCACCAAGGAGCAGTTCCATTACTTTTGAAATCGTGAAGTTGACCTCGAAACGCAATGCCTTTCTTGATGTTTTGGATGAGATAGGATAGAAGATATACCGACGGCATTGGACCACGCTACCACACACGATTTTCTCATGTGCGCCAAGATACCAGCTAGCAACTCTTGAGAGCATTGTCCTAGCATTGTCCAAACGTAGCTTGATTTCTGTCTGTAGTTTCTGTAAAAACATGAGTATTTCTTTGCAAAAGTGATAGTTGCGAGGGCGGATCAACGATAAATGATCAAGTTGGCGTTTTGGACACGTGCGCAGTTGTAATAAATTCCGAGTCCTTATCTCCCAAGGAGGGTCGGGCAAAGAATATAACCATGGCTTGTCTATCTGCTCCCCAAGGTCGACGCCCATCTCTTGTGCACTCCCGTCATGTCAGACGAAGTCAAGAAACCCACAGAAGTCGGTATGGAGGACGAGGCTGTCCTTGCTCGAATGGGGTATAAGCAAGAGCTCAAGTACGTCTGGTCGTGTGATCCGGGTATATTCTCTTTCTTATCTGGGATGTTGTGTTTTCGAACATGGAAGGCGTGAGCTGGGATTGATGCAGGTGTTTATGTTTTTGGCTTCTTCAAGAAGCTATCCTTACTGAAGTCTTGCCAGAACTTTGGGGTAATCTTCGTCAGAGCTCGCGGTCCTGAAGGTTGTGATGACTGACTCGAAGAGCAGGTCTCCTTCTCCATTATCTCCGTCATTACCGGGATCCTTACACTTTTCTCTTATGGACTGGTGAGCACGTTATCTTCATCTTCTACGCGTCGATGTTGTTAATCCATAGAGTAGGATACTGGAGGACCGGGTGTAATGGTTTGGGGATGGATTGTTTCCTGTAAGGCCAAAATATGTCCCGTCAAGCATGCGACTCAGCTTTTTCTAGCCTTCTTCACAATGATGGTAGGATTGGCCATGGCAGGTGTGTCCATCGCGTCTTTCCCATACCTCTCACCTCTGACATCCCTATGTACTTGCATATAGAGATTTGTTCGGCTCATCCTACTAGCGGAGGACCATATTTCTGGGCAGCAATGCTTTCCAAACCTGAAAACGCCCCATTCGCTTCATGGATAACTGGGTGGTTTAACCTTCTCGGGCAAGTGGCCGTCACTACTGGTATCAGGTCCGTACTACATGTCTTCATTATTCAAGCGTCAGACCAGAGTTGCTCATGCCTTCTGTCTGTCTTGCCTTTAGTTTCGGTTGTGCCACTTTCCTATCCACCGTATGCACCTTCAAAACGAATTTCGTCCCGAACGAGAACACGCAGATTGGAGTATATGCAGCTGTACTTGTTGCCCAGGGTATGTGCAAAAATAGAGACGACTTGCCGTACTTACGCTGACTTACACTTTTCATGTCGGACAGGTCTAATTAATACGTTTGGTGTCCATTTGTTGAATTACCTCAATAACATCTCTGTCTGGTGGCACGGTCTCGGAACTGTTGCTCTTGTCATAGCGGTTTTGGCAAAAGCCCCAAATCATCAGTCTGGGCATTTCGTCTTTGCGACTTTTATTGATGGGACGAGCGGATGGGCGGATAGAGCTAGCTCAGCTTATGTCGCTGTTATTGGTGTCCTTATGGCTCAGGTAGAGACTTGCCTTTCCTACGCGGTATCAATTGAGACTGACGAAAAACGGGGCGTGTAGTATACCCTTACTGGTGAGTATTTACCCGCCTGCTCTGCTCTGAGATTGACCGATTTCTCTGGCCTCTAGGCTTCGACGCAAGTGCTCATGTATGCATATCTGTCCACCTTCTTTCACTAGCTTTTGCTGATTATCATTCCGTCTCTTAGATGACAGAAGAAACCACCAATGCGGCCATGTCGGGTTCCATAGGTATCATCATGTCTATCGCCGTCTCTGCCGTTCTTGGGTTCTTCCTGCTTGTCGGCCTGTTATTCTCCATCCAGGACCTCGATGGTACTTTGAACTCTGCTACCGGCCAACCTGTTGCACAGATTTTCATTGACACTGTTGGGATCGATGGGGCAATTGTGTTGATGGTATGTCAGAGTATTCTTCATCTTCAGTCCGCACCAACTGACCGACCCTTCCGCCACCTCGGTATATTTCAGACTATAGCTATCGGAGCAATGTTCTTTGCTGGGTGAGTTATTTTCGTCTGATCTCTTTGTTGCTAACTAATCCAATTCTTTCTTCTAACCATCAGGACCTTCTCAATTACCTCCAACTCCCGGATGATGTTCGCCTTCTCTCGCGATGGCGGTATTCCAGGGTCAAAATTCTTCGCATACGTCAATACAAAGCGGAAATCGCCTATTCGGACTGGTGAGCTTTCCCTATGCTATCTTATCCTATCTCAATGGCTCGGGTATACTACAACGTATACATACGCCACTAAGCTTTTTGAGTCTCGATTTCTGGTCCTGATCGACTGCAGTAGTAGTGACGACGTCGACTCGATCATATCTTCGTTTTCTGCGCTATGGTGCCTTGTATTGTCTGGACTATCCTGCCTAGTGCCACGTCCACTGGCATTTGCTATCGTCATTGTCATCTACATCTGCTTCCGCTTTGTGCTTCTCGTTGCGTGTCCTGTCTTGTCCTGTCAACTAACCATATCGTGCTTTTTCCTTTTTTGCCATTCCCGTTTATCCTTATCCTTCTAATTCCTGATTCACGGCCCCGGTCCGGTAGTATGGCTCGCATGCACGTTGAGTTTCATACTCGGTCTGCCCAGTCTCGGGAGTAGTGTAGCATTTTCCGCTGCGACGTCTATTGCGACTATTGGGTTGTACATTTCTTATGGTGCGTGTTGTCGTCATTCGTCTCCGAAAGAGAGAAACTTGGAAAGCTGACGTCGCTCTCGTATTTTGTATCTGGCAGGTATTCCAATCGCCCTCCGAGTCGTCTACCGAAAAGAATTCGTACGGGGTCCTTTCCACCTTGGAAAGTTTTCCTATCCCGTCTCTGTTCTTGCTGTCTTGTGGATTATGTTTATATCCATTGCATTTGTATTGCCTCAGAAAAACGTACGTCTTTCCATTTTTGTTCGATGTTTATCTCTTTTCAATTCTGCCCTTGCACGCTGCTCGTGCTCAATTTCTCCCGTTCCGAATCTACTGTGTATGTAACTCAACTAACTTTCCAATTATCTCTGTCTCTGCCATCACATCAGCCTGTAGATTCGCAAACACTAAACTACACTATCGTCGCGGTGGGGATCATCTTGGTTTATAGCATTGGGTTTTGGATCATCAGCGCAAGGAAGTGGTTTAATGGACCTGTGAAGCAGATTGCTGGTATGTCTTTTGTCTTTTTTGTCTTGAGTTGTGAGGTCACTGGCTAACATTTAACCCTGATCCTTGTTGCAGCTGAAGAGATGGGTATCAATGTTATGGATCCTGGGGAGTATGAGACGAAGATGAAGGCTAACGGTAGTGAAAGTCCATGATACACCTTAATTTGTTTATGACGTGCCAAATTTATATTTACTATGCTAGACCCAGGCAGAGCTTCAATGATGAACAACATTGACACTCATCCGTCCCTGATGTCGTCTTTAGCCTCGGAACGTGCACCGAAAGTCCTAGGGAGGATCTAGGCTGAAGAGGACCCCTGATTATAGGTGGTCTAAACCACTAGATCCCTGCAATTCATATGAAACGGCCTGCCGCAGGCGAAGCCCTAGACGAGTTCGTATAAACTGACCTGACAGCCGATGGCTAAGGGGTACTATCACACTGCGAGGCAGCACGGCAACTATGGGTGTGCAGACGACAGAAGATATGATGGCCTATCAAGCATTGTCTTCTCAAGACTCGTGGACGAGATTCAAGCTTGCTATAAAGGCTTTAAGCAGCCGGAAGGAGCAGGAGCTTGAAGATGACTTTGAGGATGATTGATAATTATTTGTTGCGTAGGGCAGATTACAGGTTAATAGACGGAAAACTGTGTTTTTCCGCCTCTGTCACTGTCTATAGGAAGCTCTGAGGCCTTTTGGTTCATATAAGACGCGTGGATTCGGACACGGAAGTCAGGGGTTTTAGTGGGTATTGGTTGGTGATTTCAGAGTCCCACACTGGAACACGCAAAGTGTTCTGTGCGTAAATGCATTTCCTCTGGGTAAGGCTACCAGTGAGGTGAAATTCCTTGCGCCATAAGTGGGGTCCAGAGAGCTGACCTTGTCGGCTGCCGAGGATCTATCGCTCATCCAAAAAAAAAAAAAAAGACGCGTGGATTCGGGCGATTTTGGTATAATACATTCCCACCTATGGCTCATGTCTGGAATGGAAATCTTTTTTTTTTCAAAAATTGCGTGGTCAGATGTTAATTGCGAGACGCCTCAGTTTCCTGTGGCCATTTGGCTCAGCTGTTTTGTTGTCCAACTTTCTTACCTAATCAAAGTTTCATGAGGTCTCGAGTTCAAGACTGACTACGGGTGATTGATTCTTTTTGTACTTACATGTGTATTATGCACTGGGTAGTTGCATAAGTATTTTACTTTACTATTTGATCAAATTCATGCTCAGGTAAGTTATATTGGCAGATATTTCCATAGCTTCAAATCTAGACAGACATGACAATCTGTAAGCATTATACAAAAAGCAAAAGCAATAGTCATGTACTTTTATTGAGTTTTGCATACCTACATCTACTGTGTTTGTTTACACCAGGACAATGGCCTTTCTCAATACAGACAGCACATTTTCTCTTGTCTCAATATTAGGTGAACCTTCATCTTAAAATTCTCTTCCATTACTAGTACTCTTGGTTCACTGGAACTCTTATAAGGGAGAAAGGAGGATGGAAGTGTATCTGAATAATCAGAATCTACAATAAGTACACATTAGTTATTAGAGTTCTGTGGAAAAGATGCATAAAAAATTCATACCAGCTGGAGCAGCTTGCCAAGAGGCATTTGATTCATTTGGAGTGGCAGTGTTATGACCTGAACAAGTATGCTACTCTAATAGACTTGTAGGCTTTAAACGCGAAGCCGCTAGGCAGAAAATGAGCTGTGAAAGTGCTTACCTGTTGGATTTAAGCTTAGAATTAAGAAGCGTTGATCGAGACGGCTTCTCGATCTGAATGGTACCTTGCGGAAGAAGATCAACGTCGGAGTTGATCAATACTCGGTCAATTTGTAGTAAAAGAACAGAGAAAAAGATGTATATTGAGGAAAATGAGTAAATGATACAAAAGACTAAGTAACTAAGGTGGGGGTTCAAGTACAAGAATTGCGAGCTGCTGTTTTCTATGCAAACGCCAGCTCTTATACATGAGAATAAGTAAATAAGTTCAAATAAAAATTATATGCCTCTAAGGCATCTGACCTGTCCCTGAGTCCTATTTTATATAGCTAATTCTATCCTCGCGCGTCTGACCAGTCCATCTGACCTTTTGGGTCAGTCCGGAATCATAATCCGGACCGGCTTTCCCTGAATGACCTCGGATATCCGACCTCTCGGGAGTATCGGAAATCCGATTGTATTAGCCACACAGTTATTTTTATCCGAGCGTACAGAACTTGTATGCGTCATAACAGGCAGTTCTAGATTTCTGTTAGGATCTTTACTCTTGAGACATATACATATGCTAAGGCTACTTACTGTCTCTTAGATTCTAGAATAGCAAGTTGCCTAGTAAACATATGGCCATATAGTGAATCTTGTAATTTCTAACTTTCTCTCAAAATTTGAGTATACTCCTGTAGTTTAAAGTACAATGAAGTGAAGGTATTTGGATGTCTAAAAAGATCATAGCTTACCTTGAGTAGGTGGGTTTGTAGAATTGCTTCTAGATACTTTGTTCTCTAACCACCTGCATTGTGTCCAGGCTGATTTTTGGTACCCTGAGGCCAATCTGGCCGACTTGTTCTAAAATGTTACTGGGATCACACCAAAGGCACAGTCAAGAAGGCAGAAAAGTGTCCAGGTAACATACTTTTATGTGATTTTGTTTTTCACACAGCCTAATCACTACTGTACTATTTCAACCATGGGTTCGCGTAACACATAACGCATCCCCCCACATACACCAATAATTTTAGATATAATAACGCATACCAGCCCCTTCTGAACACCCTCCCTATGGATCCTGTAACACTTTTCCGGTTGCTAGAGGCTCTAAAAGGCTTTTTTTTGGGGCGGCCAAAGGTTGCCTAGCATCTCATAACACATAACATGCTTGCACAAACATATAACCCAGTTGGAGGATCTAGTAACGCACCGAAGTGGTCAAAAGACTGTTATCACTATCACAACGCCGCTTTGGGACAGTGGTGTAATCACTGTATAAACCCTTTTTAGAGTACAAGGTAAGCATTATTATGGCTTAAACCTTTTTCGGAGCCCTGCGTAATCAGTATGACAAAGTTAAATCATATTGGGATAGCCCTATTCCAGGCAGACTTGGGCACTTTTCGCCCTCAACACGTGATGTTCCCATGGTCCAAAAAGGCAAGCCCTTTGATGGGCCACGGGCCAAGCCCAGAGCTCCATTGTTCTTCCTCCGGAGGTGCTTTTGTTTGTATATTTTTGGCCTCTGGTTGAAGTTGTGAGCGTCGTTTCACTACAGAAGCCTCAGAGCTATGGTGAGGCAAAGTCAACCTGATATACGAGCTCTTAAATGCCATGTAATAGCATAAAAATGATACATTTGGACATGCTAAGGGAATATACACTGTAAACCTGATATAAAAACCTCCAAAAGACGCGTTGAACACGTCCAAAAGACACTAAACTACACTATCCTATCCTGTTCAACTCATAAGCACAAAATGGGCCTCTGGCCCTGGAAGAACCACAACATAAGCCTGAAAGAGGAGCAAGTTAGCAAAACAGACCAGAAGGACACTATAGAAGCAAACTGATAGTGGAAAAGCGAGACAATGGTGATAGATTATCTTACAAGGCATAGAGAGAGCAGGCCTAAGACCAGGGGGGGAGGGCGTTCGAGAGTGGTGGTGGTGGTGGTGGTGGTGAAAGAACAATCAACGAACGAATAAACAAAACACACGGGAGGCTTTCGGTCGGCCGATTGAAGCCCCATTGGGACGTCACGTGTTGAGGGCGGAAAGTCAGGCATGAGCCGAGAGCCCCTATAATCAGGGGTCCTAGCTGAAACCCTGACTATAAATATAGAATGGTCCGCCACTTGAGCAGATAACTCAAATAAGGTGTCAACTAAGATTCTCGGAGGAGACTTGACAATATCGACCAGCCGCAAACCAAGGGCTTCATTCGGGCTTGTTTGCTGGCAAAATGAGCTCGGTAGTTGAAAGGAAGTAAATTGAGGTGAATTGACGTAATATCCAAATAGAAAGTTGTAACACTAAATAGCCTATAACCGTCAACCCCATGACTTCTCACCTACCGGTTAAATTCGAGTCTTTACCGGTAACATTTGTCTAGTAATGATATAAAACCCTTGTCTTGTTTTCTTGTCCAGACCCATCCCGTCTCGCCTCGCGCCACAATGTCCCAAGACTCGCAATGGAAACCGAAGCATACGATGGCGGAAGGTGCGCAACTTGAACTGTCAAGACTCTTCTGCTTGCTGATGCTGTTTCAGTCGACAAGATGATGACTGCTCCTGGCTCACCACTCGAGATGGAGACAGTGGCAAGTACATTGTTCATGCCTATAGGAGAACGATTACCCAGCAATTAACGAGATCCTTCTAGCTCGTGGATGGACAGGTACAACGCGTCTGGAAGAATCTCTGGCCATCAACACGATTATTCTGGCTCTACACAGTCCAGGAACACGGCGATAAAACGTGTACAGTACTTGGAGACCGTCGATACACTTACAAAGACATTCACTTGCGCGCTCTCAAAGTTGCGAGCGTTTTTCGTGATGTTTATGGGGTCAAGAAGGGTGTGTATTGAGCACGCAAACCCTCTTGTAGTTATTGTGCTTATCGACTATATTCTTTAGGCGACAGAGTTGCTCTCTGTATCCGAAATTATCCAGATTACTTCACTTTCTTCTGGGCGTCCCGTTAGTCATATCCTTATCATCAAGATGACCTCCAAGATTTTGACGAACTTCTGTAGAGTTGATTGGTGCCGTGGCAGTGTTGCTCAACGCGTACGTGCTGACCAGTGACTGTGCCTGTGTGATCCTTATCCAATGACGTCTCAGATGGTTACCTGAAGAGCCGCTTCATTACTGCATCTCGAAAACACAGTGCTCAATTGTCATCCTGGACCCTGAACGCAGTAGCAAATTAGCGCCTGTTGTCCCGAAACTCAAGTCAACTGGTCTTCGTTTCGTTGTGATAGAGAATCCGTCAGGACAATCATGGTCCGGTATAGATGACTGGGATACCGTGTCAAACAAGTACCAAGGCAATCCTAGCAAGATTATGACTGACGACCCGAAACTCGAGCCCGAAGACAATGCAACTATCATATTTACTAGTGGTACAAGTGGCTTACCTAGTATGTGACATTCCATTATTTTTCCTCACCGAAACGACTTTGCTGATCAGGAATTTTCCGCAGAGGGTGTTCTTAGCAGCCACAGAGCATTTTTAACCATTGTATTCAATGTAAGGCTGGCACGAATCACTTTCCTTCACGAATTAACCCGGGTCACTATCCAGGCTTTGTCAATCAGAGCCAGGGCCATGTTGCGAAACGGAGAAGACCCCTTCGAGGTACCAGACCCTTCAGCCCCTCAACGCGGAGTTCTACTTGGGACGCCTTTGTTCCATGTCACGGGCACTTCACTAATGGTGCATCAAGAAGTTGTATCATTTTACATAGGCTGACTGCCACCATTTTCTCAAAAGCTCCTGGCTGCTGCAGGCGGCGAGAAAATTGTTTTGATGACAAAATGGAATATCCAACACGGTTCGTTTGATTTGACAGCGTTCTGATTCGCCAGACAGAAATTTTACTAATGATTTTCTATAGCTGCAAGGTAACTTCCGCACTCTGGCCTCTTATTCTACTCTCGTCTCTAATCCCTTCGACTGCCTCAACTTCTCAAGGTTAATGAAAGACGAGAATATTACCACGTTTGCTGGGTGAGTCTCTGATAGTACATACCTCCATTATTCTCTTCAGATTTTGCTGACTGAACGAATCCGTGCTCCTCCTCTATGCACCTCAAACTCATCAGAGTGCCAGCCACAGTCTCTGATTTAGCCGACAGTGTAGGAGGTCACCCGTTAACCAACGTCAGTTATGGTGGTGCCCCAGTTTCAGATGCACTTGCCCCACGTGCGAGGAAAGCATTCCCAGATGCTTTTATGTACGTGCTCTCGTAGCCTGTCTGAACAAATCACTAAAAGGTGGCGTACAGGAGTCAGGCGTATGGTATGACAGAAACGAATGCGACTAGTGTCGCCAATGGTCAGTTTCTCCTTTCCTTACCTACCTCTATCATATTTCTTATTGACGTTGACGTTGTAACCCACATCATACAGCTGGCTATGATTATTATACCCGGTGGGCGAGCTGGTTAGTAGAGTTTGACCTTTCATCCCACTAGACTTGATACTCAATTATCACCAAATAACCAGTGGTCTCCCAACACCCGTCAACGATGTCCTCGTCATGCTCAACGGGAAGAGATGTCCAGTAGGAGTTCCTGGTGAAGTGTGGATGCGTGGACCTAATGGCATGAAAGGTTACTGGGGTGATCCTGGTACGTGTCGTTTTTTCTGTCGTTTTCTCTCTATCGGACGTGTAAGCTAACCCTGGCGCAAAACAGTTGCCACCGCTGAGGTATGCATATTTTATGCACTTTATCTGATTTCTCACATCCGACTCGTCGATTACATTATAGACATTAACAAAGGACGGTTGGGTCAAATCCGGAGATATCGGCTATCTCGACGAAGAAGGTTTCTTGTATATCAATGGAAGGCTCAAAGATATGATTATTCGAGGTGGAGAGAATGTGGTATGTCCATTTCAAGACGTTTTGGCCTCCTACAACCTTAGTAACCATTGGTCCGTGTTTTTTCTTTTCTTCTTTCTTTTTGTACTTCCTAGGACCCCGTATCAATCGAAAATGCTCTTCACAGAGACGATAGGCTGTTTGAAGTTGCAGCCGTTGGTGTGCCAGATGAAAGGCTAGGTGAATTAGTCACTGCTGTAGTGACTGTCAAGCCAGCATACAAGGGACAGGTCAAAGAGGCAGAATTAATCGCTTTTGCGCAGAAACAGTGAGTTTTACACTATGGATTCTTGTTGTAACAAGCTCACAACCTACTCTACTTTTGCCTACGCAGTTTACCAAAGTTTGCTGTTCCCGTAATGGTCATCGTGTATGATGGTGAATTCGGTATGTTTCTGGCCCTCTTCATTTTAGGTTTGTTGCCTCTAACAACTCGTTGACAATTCGTTCAGAACACACGCCTTCGGAGAAGATCCTCAAGCCGCCTTTGAAGAAGATTGCCGAGGCAGAATGGAGAAAGAGACAAGCTGCAGGCGGTGGTTCTCCCGCAAGAGCGAAATTATGAACGATACGAGATTTCATGTACGGACGATTAGTCGAGTTTATTGTACCTCACTATTCCGCGTAAAGCGCTGTATGATTAGCACTTCGAATGGATTCATGACCCTTCAACAAGATAGAGTCATTCTACAGCGTGAATAATACACATCCAAGATAAACAGTACAATAAGTTAAGGTGAGCTTCATTTCTAATCTATACGCTAGTAATTCTAGCTAGACGTTCACAAGCCAGCAATAATGCCCGCACCCAGCAGCACACGGTCGGCCAGCAAGCTTCGGAGGAAGGACATGTGGAGCATTAACATGACTAGAGGCATTGAGGGTTGCAGTCTCGTCTTCTGAAGCCACGTTCTCGTTGGCATTGGCCTGATCACTGGTTTCCTTCGCTTTGTCACTGGAGTATTGGGAAGGAAGGTCAACCATTGGATGTTGTGCATAGTAATAATTGTAACATTCTTGATGTCCCCCATGAGAGCATATAGAGCACTGGAAGAGTAAGCCTCGGACAGGGAGGCGACTTTCGGGAACGTTAGCCTGAGGATCGTGACTACGGTCAAAGACAGAGACATACCATATACTACAAGTCATAGTAGTTTTTCCTGCAGGCTGGACAATAGGAATAGGTCCCTCGAGCATTCTGAGCAGCATGTGAAGGAACAAATGCTCTTCGACAACGTCCACAGGAGGTGTAGATGATGGTTTCCACCTAAATACCTGATTAAGTATCACAGAAAAGATGAAAACGTGTGGAGAGCTTACCAAAGTTGTACCATAGATGGCATCGACTTTAGAGTGCTTTCTAATATATGCAGCGCATGGATATAGCTTGAGCCGAGTGAGTGTATCTGTCAGAAGTGGTCTGAGCGAAGGCTTAGCGATCTGAAAGGTCGGAGTTCTAGCATACCGATGTAACTTTCGATGAAGGCCAAAACCCTCTTTGGCTTAAGACCAAGCTCTTGAGGAATCAGCATGGCCATCATCGCGCACATCTGGACGTCACCCTGAGTTTCAAGGGAGCAATGGTCCTTAGCATTAGAAGACGGAAGGAATGTACCGAGACTCACCGATTCAGCGAAATCTTCTAATGATCCTCGCAAAGCATCCCAAGTTATTTGTCGGAACCTTTTCTCTTCTGCAACAACTATTTCCGGGTCCCTTTGCGTCCAAGTGATTACCAGAGCTTCACTTGAACCAGGTACCGATGTAGAATCCCCATCGTTTAGAATCAGTTCTGAAACGGCAACTGATTTCTCTCGATGGTGGTTGGTCGCGCTTCTCGGCTCCTTGATAACACCCGTCTTGGATTCAGTGGATACGCTCTGCTCTCTATCATCTCCACCGACTGTAACAGTCCGAATACTGCTCTGCGAGTCCTTACGAGGTAGCTTTGGGGGAGGAAACGTTATTTGTCGGGACACACACTGCCTAGCGGTACAACGCCGCTTGCAGATGAAGACCTATTTGCCTTTGGAATACCGAAAGAACTTTGACTTCTCGACTTGGACTTGCGCTTGATGGCAGTAGTCGAGCTCCGTCGTCGTGTCATAATCGTTCGTATTGCATGAGGAGTAGCAGCATTCCCACCAACATCAACGTCACTGATAGATTCACTATCCGTTGAACGGGGTGAGGGGGTATCCCCACCGTCATCATCTCTCTCGTCCATGCCATCCTCCAGTTGTACCCAACGATGGTGCCGAATAACTCTAGAAAGAGGACTAGGATTCGCAATCCGCGTTGGAACGAGAGCCGGTGATATCAATGGTCGTAGATTGCTTGCCTCTTCCTCGTCATCGCTAAAAGGACCACCGCTCTTGCCGACACCGCCGACACCGCTTACCCCACTACCCGAAGATGAGTCACTATCCGAATCATCCAGTGCACCCTCTCCAACATGCTTTAGGCTCAAACTACTCGGACTGTGGGTGGTAGACACAGACGGTCGTCGAAGAGACGACAATCTTCTAGAACTCGACGCTGCTCCGCCACTGAGACGTGAAGATGATGCAACACTCAGACCAGAATCGACTGATTCCCGTCTACCGAGGTAAGAAGGATGTTTGGATGTTAGAGGAGACGGTGGAAGAGCCGAAGAACCTTGGTGTGGAGAGGAGTGTGCAGACGACCCGGGCGTGACCCGCCGGAATCCAGAAGAAGTAGCTGACATGCTACGTTGGGAAACATGGTTGCTATTTCCATTCTGATTGGGATTCTGATTCGGGATGGATACTTTATCCGAACCAAGAGTGGACGTTCTTCCTGGACTCGTTTTGGACACGACCTGAGGGAATGTGAAGGGAATGGACGACATGGCAGCTGGTGCTGAATAGGAGTGTTCCATGGGTATGGGCTTGGGTCTGGGTGGCTTTTTGGGTTGGGCCACTGGGATAGGTGGTGTTTCGGGAATGATGTTAGTTACGGATGCTGCTATAAGAAGCCAAACTTGCGCAGCTTGATGATGTCCGGCTCGAAAAGCAGTCTAATAGTAAACGAATGTCACTGTTGAGAAACTGGACGCAAGTAAACTACGCACTTCGGCATTGACTGCGCAGGTCTGGGCACGGTCTTCGCCTTCAATGATATACCGCCTCGCCAAATTGGTGAACATTTCCAGCTTGAACAAGGCATCTTCCCCATAATGTACACCAATGCCACGGGAAAAGCCACTGTAAACGGGATCGCCTAGTTGTTTCACTGTTCGTCCTTTCGACTTTGCTTCTTGCTTGACTTCAGGAAGCCTGGAAAACTATCAGTGGCGGCCAAAATGAGAGAAAGACAGACGACTTACAAGTCATCATAGGGTACTTCCCACTCACGCTGAGGATCTGCAACAAATGTGAGCGAACCAGAAGCTTCCCAAGCTACGGTTGCACGAGGGATCGCGTCGATGGGTCTAATGGTATCCCGAAGGTCAATCTGAGAAAACATTCCAGTGGAATGTTGGGCCCAGATGGCATGTGAGTCACCGAAAACGACGTCTACAGAGAAAGCTTTAAGCGAATGACTCGAAATGACTGGAACGTTCAAAAGTACACACCTGTACAACCACCGTCGACAGCACTACCAGGTACGGTCCATTTGGCTATCCAACTTCGTCTTACGTCCCATATTTCCACAGGATCACCTGCTCCACTCGTGCTTGGTGCCGAAGTATTCTTCGTGATAGTAGGAGTTATATTTCCGCTGCTTCTTGCTCTAGGCTCCCGTTCCCCAGAAATTTCCAGTCCTAGTCCTGAACCACGTCTATTCAGCATACTCTGTGCTTGGGTGGGAGGCGCGCTGGCGATAGAATGGACCCATATCTGCATTACTCCCAGTCCCAAAATCTGCGTTCGAAACGACAGCGATCTCACAGTCATAGCCAGGTCGCCAGAGGACGTGTCTTACGGGAAAGGAGGGATGAAGGACGTAGGCCGGTTTGTGGGGGATGTGCTGTGACGGGGCATTGGATGTCAATGCCGTCAGATCCCAGACTTTGACGCAGCGGTCGAGGCCACCGCTTACTATCCAACCTTGCCCATTGCCAGTGTTTTCGATAGCAGAGGGAGTAGCGGAAGAGGTCTCAGAGGAAGAGCTACACCAGTCTAAAGAAGTTACAGAGGCGCTGTGTGCGACGGGAATACGATCTAGTTGACCTCGTTGCCCCATTTTAAGGTCCCATCTACCGTGAAGTCAGCGGAAATAAGATGAGTAACGCTTCTTACATACACACCTGTATATATTCCCGTTGTCAAGTCCAACTGCAGCTTGAAGAGGCTGCCACATTACGGGAGAAAAAACGACTCCTCGAACACCTGTTGGATGATGTATCCGCATTATGGACTTGTTGAAACTTCGCAAGTCCTAAGAGTAACTCAGATGAAGTCTAGAAGCTCTTGTCGTTACTCACCCAAACGCGTAGGTCACCGTCGGACGATCCAGTAATGCAATAATGCGGGACTATTGACGAAGCTGACACTTTATGTATGGAACGAAGATGATCCTTTACTTTTCGCTCTACATGTGGATCATTAGCATTTGAATACACTCAAAAGACAGTTAGAGATGCTCTCACCAAATCTTGACGACCCAGACTTGTTCAGATCCCACATAATGAGTTCTCCACTTCTAGCACTGGTTACGATCTTATTGCTGAACTCTGCGTAAACATGAGATATTCCTGCACATCTTTAGCACAGAGAGGACTCACGGGCATGGCACCATGCTACGTCTGTGCTCGTACTATTTTGTCCGCTGCCTTCCCAGAGATTCTTGGACGCGTTAATCCGAAATCCTCCAGGTCCGGACGCGTGTTTATGGATGGAACTGCTCTGGCTTTTAGGTGGTTGGGTGTCGGGGTCATAAATGCGTAGAATCCTGAGTGCTATAGTGCAGGTCTGAGTGTATATCCGAGGACTGTTGTATGTGAAATGAAACATACACTCATATCCCGTCACTGCGCATCGTAGCCCGTCTTGACCTTTCGATATTGCACCTCCTCCACTTGGGGCAGCTCGTTGCAGACGTACATTCCGGGTCTGGCCTTGATATCCATGCGTTCTAGAGTCCGAAAAGGTTTCAAAAGAGCTCTGAATCGTGAGTTGGCCGCTAGTCATTGCTCAGTCATTATAGAGTGAAGGAGGTATCTGTTTGGTTTCAAAGCTCAAATCAAACAAGCTCGTTCTTACGCTCCTCCGAGGACTCCTCCAAATCCTGCCAAAATCCCTTGCTCCTTGCAGTAAACAGGACCTTTATCATTCCTTGCAGCATCAGAAAACCTGTCGAAATGTCCTGGCGAGTCTGCCCTGAAATGCCTCTCAAACAGCTCGCAAGAACAAGATCAACTTTGTTGTGACCCAGTCGCTCTGAACAAGGCACCCTTACATTTAAATGGCCTTTCCAACAGCTTTCACAAGTTCCTGAGCTGCTGTATTGCCATACTTCATAAAGACTTTCCCTGGTGAGTGTGCTCATTTGGCCTTATATACTCTCTTTCATTCATAGCAGTGTCAAGTGAAGGCTTTTTATCGATCTGCCAAAGATCTGCCAAAGCTATTTTCAGCCTTTTCGGCCTCTAGTTACGCTATAGGTCCCTGTGATTCCTTCTAGACCCTATGGCCGGGTTCTGTATGATGGATTTTCTATACGCTAACTTTGTCAGGCGAGCTAATCTGTAGAGAGCAGCGAGATCCGATGTTCGCGTCGACTGAACTATGAAGAAGAGTAAGTGACAATCACCTTTGCTTCTTGACTAATGCTCATGGAGCAATTCATCAGTTCCACCAGTCCACTGGGTCATTTCCGCTGCCGTTGCACAAACTTTGGAGACCATATTGCTCCCAGCCACTCGCAATCTAGCCATACAATTCACAACGGAGCATATCACCACCATGGTCTACTCCAATCTAAGCCGATGTCGAGTTTGATTTGATCAACCATTGCAAAGAAGTGTATATGACAATCAGCTTACGACTATTCTCCGCTTTGAATCCGAGCATGCGACCACGTCCTGTGCTACTTAAAATCTCGGTTCAACCTGACAAGTCCCAACTCCGAACCATCATGTCTTCCCCAATATCTGTCTCGCAGTTCAACTTTGCGTTGGTACACTACTCTTCATTCTGAATCAGTTGCTGACCTTTCTTTTCGTCTAACAGGGGCACCTTGGGATACGCCTGCACCATACCTGGGACATGCTTGTGTTTCCTCATTTTGGTTGCGTATGTTATTGTTGGCCTCTCGCCAGCTGGGCGAGCTCAGATGGACCGTGTAAGCTTCAGACTACTGAGCTACTCCCTGTTCTTCAAGTGAGTGGTTTCCTTATCTGTCTGTTACTTCCAGGGCGAGAGCTAACCTTGCCCTGTAAACGTAGCATCTTGTACGGAATTGCCTTCTCTGTGACAGCCGCTCAAAGTGGACCAGGAAGTCTCTGTACCTTTGGAGCATGGGCAGTCAATGTGAGTATTGTCTTTGTACAGCGTTCGTATCCATCTCATCTAAATAAATTAAATAGTTCACACTGACTTTCACAATCTATTTCACGATGTGCATTGCTCTCAATCTTTTGTACGTGAAATCTACTTCACAAGGCATGAGGATGATCGACGTTCTAACACCTACTTCCACTTTATCTCTGTTCAGGCTCGTACTCGTTTATCGCGTGAACGGGAGAAGAATGGAAAAGTACTATGTTATCGGCACCATCATTATTAGTATTGTCTTGACTGTACCAGCGTATGGTCTTCATCAATTTGGGTATGCATATTCATTTACATGCTGTAATTGTACTGCAAAAAGTTGACGACTTATCTTCTGACTTTCTCTTAGATGGAACGAAGCCAACTCTACATGTTGGTTCAGGAACCCCGATGATCATCTACGTCTTCGCTGGCTCGTTGGTACACAGGGGTTTTGGATGCTTCTTGCTGCAACAGTGGAAACTGCATCCTCTATTATAGTTTTGACCTGGCTGTTCCGCAATCAAGTGAACCTCTCTTCCTTTACGCTTCATTTTTCATTCTTCACCCTTCTATCGTCATCCAAGCTTTCTTGCAAGCTCTAGATCCCACTTCTTATCCCCTTACCCACATGCTCAAGCTAACGTGGTCACCCACTACCTAGATGTATCTTCATCAACTCCGGTCTAACGATAACACGACTACTACGCAGACTTCGACTATGCACCGACTTTGGGGAGGTAATGCGAGTACTTCTGCAATGATTCACCAGGCGAATAGGTATCGTTATGTCATATACCGTATCTGTGAGTATGGTACATGGCTTTCTGCCGTGGAAAACGAACTTGACCATCTCTTCTTTTGACCTCTCCCCTAGCTCTCTACCCAATCGTATCGTTGATTATCAACGTCATTACCACCGCTCTGGACGTCAACCAGACAGTGAAAGGCGTTAATACTCAAGGAGTAAGTAGTCGGTATATCGAAATGTCTTCATTGTATTGCTGATTTACATCTTCTTATCGCAGGATTTTCGCCTGCTTGTTTTAGGTTAGTCAACGTTATCTCACAAAAGCCTAGAACGCAGAAACTGAGCACATCTTGTGTTAACAGATCTTTTCCTCTACGGTATCCGAACCTTTGTCTACGCCATACTCGCCGCTGCAGACCCTGTGAGTCATATCAGTCTTGTCATAATCCCGCTGATTTAATAACAACTTCTTCACTCTCAGTCCTTTATAAACGCTATTCGAGCCATGAGAGGCAAACTTCCCGCGACTCAGACTCCTCATCATGATCATACAGAGCTTCATAGTATGCCACAGGGACCTGGTCAAACTCCGGAAGCTGTCAGTGGAAATGACCATCATAGTGTCAACAGCAGCATCCGTAAAAGGACGAGCGCTGCGGATGATGAAGCTGAGTTGGAGGAGGATTGGGAGTTTCAGCGTCAGTTGTAGTATTTTGCCTCACTATCACAACAATATGTAGTGTTCGACGTTTTTGTTATGTACCTATGTTCACTCTGTACAGTTTACGGTTTTTTTTAGGTCTGGAGAAGGCTTTCGTGGCCGAGACGCCAACCTTGACTGCTCTTGCCTACCACTTTGACCTCCGGGCTGTTTCAAAAATGCGTACTAGTCCACAGTCAAGGAAAGCAGCACGTCTGACGCAGCGTACGCGACGAGGGCAAAGACCTAGACCGAAATGTGTCATTTGTTTGTTCCTGTGTACGATAAAGGTCTTCAATTTTTGGGAAGCAAGCAAGGTGATTAATATTGACCTCTGCTATGTACTTGTCGTGTATTGAGGAAAGGACAGCTAGATAGCAAGATATCGATAATACATACATATATCATACATAACGATAGATAAAAAGATAATGAAGGTAAAGTGGATTCAGAAATGACCGCCGTATACTGTAGTGCGCGACTTAAGTCGCGCGCCGGCAAACAGCAGAATCAGACACAGGACGCAACAAACGGATCGAAAACAAAAGGCACGATTTGAAATGTACGAAGAGAAGAGACAACGTTCTTCATGTTCAAGAAAGTTCGAAATTCAGTGAATCACTGAAAGAAAAACTGACGTCAAAAGCCGCCTCCAGTTCACCCATAATACCCCAACGCTCGTCCAATTCCCTCCGCAATTCCATATCTCGCTGGTCCTCAGGTTCGAAAATGTTCGTCAAGCTGGATCCAAAGGAAAGTAGTGGTAGTGACGGAACATCTGACCGAGGGCTGTTAGAGCTGTTATTGCTCCCAGCCGCTATGAGTGACTCGAGATCAAAACGAGAAAGCCGAGCTAAAGGTTTGATGAAACTTGAAGAACCTGAAAGTGATTCATTCGACTCCGTGAGTTCGACGTCGACGTCATGGTCCTGGAGCTCTGCCTGGAGATATAAAGACCTGACCCGTGCCCGTGAAGTTTCCACAAAGGCAGCTTCCAATGAAGCTCTCGTATCCGGGTCATCCCAATCTTTTTCCTCCTCATCTTCAGGGGATAACAAACTCTTGGGGACTTCGGAAAAGACGGGAAGATCGACAGAATTCGTGTTGGGCTACATATGAGAGTGGAAAGAATTAGAACATAACGATGGAAGAACAAGACACATAGTGACTCACATCACTCAACGCCATAGTGAACTCAACAACCTCATCTGTTTTGAGCCGATCAGCAAAGTGCTGACTCCAACACATCTCTACCATCCTCCACAATTGATCCGACATCGCGGATTCGCCTGTAGGCCGATCTGGTCGTCCACCGTGTATCACTTTGAACATGACAGCGGGATCATGAGGGAGATTGGCAAAGGGCAGACGACCGGTGTACAGCTACAATTGTCAACGATAAACGGTCATTAGTACTAGATATCCGTAAATGATGGTTGACAAAACTCACCTCCAAACACACACAGCCAAAAGCATATATATCAGTCTCGGGCGTCAATCGGGACCTATCCAGTCCAAATTGTTCTGGAACATGCAACTCTGGTGCCATCCATCTGACTGAGCCTGAATGTTGAGAGGATGTAGAAGCTGGAGTCGCATCGGTGAAAACCGTCAGTCCAAAGTCGGTCAGGCAGGCTTGCCAGTCGTCATTTATGAGGATATTTGACTAAAACAAAACGAAACGGAACAGAAAGGTGTTAGGACTTGAGGACAAGCTGCATGTGCCATACAGGGGCTAGCAGAAGGAGAGGCGAGACTCACCCCACGAAGGTCTCCATGAACAATCTTCTGAGAGTGGAGGTAGGCTAATCCTTGAGCAATTTCATAAAGCTGAGAGTAGATACATAGTCAGCATCAGTCTGAGACCGAATTGAAACAAAGCACTCACCCTTTTATCAACACCAGCCCTGCCATGATCAGCAAGATGCTTCAGCACCGTGCCATGCTTCATCCATGGAGACACCATACAAAACGAGGACGGAAACGCTTCGGAATCGATACCTAAGAAAGGCACTATGAAATCGCTATTCAGATGCTGCCAAACGAGAGCCTCTCTGCAAAAGATCTGGTAAAAAGTCCCAGAATGACAATTAGTTATCAGAAGGTGAAACACAACCTGCACTCACTCTGCAAATATTCGGTAACCCAGGGCCCCTCTGGAATATCCTCATCTTCTTCAGCGCAACGCGTTTTCCGTTATACGTCGCTTGATATACATCCCCGAATCCTCCTCCATATGTTGCTTGTTCGTCCAGTGCTTCGACGCCTTTGATGAATAGTGATGAAGGGAGCTTATCGCAAGTCTCGGATAATTTGACGAGAAGTCGCCTGGCTTGAGAGACTTCTTCACTGTCGAGGAGATATCCCTTGTCGATGACCTGTGTAGTAGATAGAGGTCAGTATGCGTACAAGGAAGTTAAGGATTTAGACACGCACATCTTGAACAACATCCAAAAACTTTTGCGCTTCATCTCCTTCCAAAGCCAAAATTGCACGTCTAGACGCTTCAGACTCTGACACCGCATGTAACATCCCAGCAATCTCGTATTCATCTTTCTCTAGTGCTTCTCGGACTCGTGGGTCTTCAGACATATTCAAGGCTGATACGACCTATGATGTAGAGGTAAAATATTTTTTGTCAGACACACAGAACTGCTCAAAGAAAGCAGGATAACAAGGGAGAAGGGCGCACCTGTAGTAAATTTACACGGTAATTATGGCTATGGACAAGGTTTGAAACCAAATCCAGAGATTGTAGGGATGCGATGTACTCGCGTAGCGTGGCAAGGAGCCTACCAGAAGAGAGAGAAAAGCATTAAACCTTTGCAACACCAATGCAAATGAAAAATTACTCACGCAGATGTCGACGACACGTCCCCAACCAGTAAAGTAAGCAAGTTCTGGTAAAAAGAATATTAATGTACCAGTAAGACTCGGCCAACAATCTTGCCAGTCATAGAAAAAAAAAACACTCACCTGATAGACAATCCTGAACTCGACATTTTCCACCGGAAATAAAGACTCTGGAGAATCCGGAGCAGCTACCTGTGTCGACAGTCTCGCACTGATTGCGAGGTCTTCCTCAAAAGCTTTGTCTTCTACAGATGCAAATTCGGATTCAGGAACCGGCGTCGACTGAGTCTGAGTCTGAGTCTGAGTTTTCACATCCAAGGACGTCTGATCCGGATTCGTCTGCTTCGTTTCGGAAGTAACCGTATCGTAAGCCAAAATAGGAGGAGAGTCAGAGGATTGTTCTTGGCCATGGGTAGATGGGACATTAGAATCGGATTTGTCGAAAAGACGAGATTTGATAATAAGGGAGTCGACTTCTTCATATGAAGGAGGAAGTGCTGAGAAAGGTGAAAATCCGGCGAGGTCGCTTTGGACCCCTTCGAGCTGTAGACGACAAGTCAGGGCTACTCTGTCACATTGAGGCGCTGATGCACACCTTGGGCAAGGGTTTCTCTGTAACAGCATAACTCTAGAAATGCAAGTAGTGTTGAGCAGGGTTGAAGATGCATGGAAGAGAAGAACGTACAAGAAGCTGAAACTGCAAATTCGCCTAGATAATGTCGTCTGGGTCAGAATCTCTTCGGAATGAAGACCGGAAAATCTCACCTCTTCTCTCTTAGATAGCGAAGTCCAAGATTGCGGCTGTGATGTCTTCTGCTCGGTTTCAGGTTCAATAGAGGTTTTGGACTTTATCGAGAGCCTCGAGATACTTGGCTTGAGTGCTTTATGTTTGGACTTCTTGGTGATATTGAGGAACTCCAAGAGACCCAAAACACTCTTCTTCGGCTTTTGCTTGGACTCTCCGGAGGATGTAGGGGATGCGTACGAAGATAGAGGACTCGAACTTGAAGAAGCCTGGAGCCGAATCTTGGGAGCTGCTTCTCGTAGCGCCAGGCATTGAGAAGGAACCATTCCTACTTCCCCTCTCTCATCTCTAATCAAAGACCATCCATCATTGAAAGCATGAAGGACATTAACCACTTCTCCCCCCTTCACAGTCAATTCATCCGGGAGAGAGGATTCGAATTTGTACAGGATAGTGTATTCGTTGGAATCTTTCTGGGATGCGCCGATGAGGGTTGAAGAGAGAGAAAGGTTGGTGCCCGTTTGCTCCGCTGGATCTGGGGTTTTCAAACTGGGTGCGGACATCAAAGAGAGGTTGCTGCCCGTTTGCTCCGCTGGATCTTTGAGTTTCAAAGTGGGTACGGACGTGAAGTAGATAGAGCCTGCTTCGTTTTGACCACCCTGAGAATAGTACGTGGCCCAAGCCTGGACTTGGGGATCAGCGTACACACCGTCGGGATCAAACTCGTAAGTTGGACGAATAACGCGGCGAGATAAATCCTCGACGGTGGTGGTCATGGCCGTGTGTGGTGGATGAGAAGGGGGAAGGGAATGAGATTGACTTGGCCGTTCCCGTACTTATGATCGGCGACAACATACGCTGTTCGTAAGGCCAATTTAGACAATCCTGGAGAACTGATGTGGGCATTCTACATAAGATGATAAGATCAACGGACGGAAGACGATTGTATAGACTTACGGGTTCAAAATTAGTCTAGTCCCACAAGAAGTGATGTTGATGTGAAGCAGACACGTCGAGGTTGCCCTCTCGAGCACCCGTGGATCATGCCGTTCCCGTGAAAGTTGATAGTGTAGCGAGATGGAAAGGCAGTCGCTCCCAAAGTCAAATTCGTGCATGGAACTGGGACAACGACTTGCTGCGACCAAGGAATCAAAAGATTCGAGCGCTTGACCCTTTGACAGCGAAGGGAGTGCTTGACAACGTGATTGATGGAGACGGGGAGGGTTGTTTTTACGGATTTCTCGCTTGCCGCCCCCTTGTGTACAGTCATTTAGTAGAGCAATTTGAATTGAGTCTCTAGTACTCGACACTGTGCGCAATTAGGCCATCCTTTTTTTCTCCAGCTGCTAGCTAGCAAACCTTTGAGTACCTTTCTGGGCACCACACCCGCATATCTCACTCATGATGGCCAAGTTCTTTATGGAAGATGAAGGAAGTATATATCTAAATTTTAGACTACCCTAAAGGAGAAAATACAGCGAGAACTACCAAAAATATGCAGATTTTCGCAAGTGTCTCAAGGACTACTAAATGACTGTACCGAGTCTACATCTCACTTCGACTTTTTGTTTCTTCACTCAAAGTTGAGTTGGAGCATCAAAGATCGAAGGCCTAGGTCTAAAGAGATCAGTACTCACGTCAGGGTAAAAATGGATGAATAGCGGACTCAATGTCTTTTGCCACAATCAAGGGATTCACGGAAATGTCATTTCAGCGCAGGCTGACACCAGTGACCGACGTCGTCATTGTCGCTAGGTTCGTTCCAAGCCTCTGATTGGTCAGTTTGATTCCGGAACTTCGCAGGGCTTGTTCTGGCCACAAAGAGTCAGTTCGGAACATTCCGGCCCTGCCGGGTCACGTTCCCCAGCGCGTCCTTTCCCTCCTCACGCCGAAAATACAAAAATTTAGCTAGCGCGCCGCCGTTGGGGACGCCACACCCGATACACAGCTGCTGCCCAGATTTTAGGGAACGCCTTCAAAATGCGAAGAGTGTGACATGCCATGTGCATGGAGACCGTTGATGATATCGGCTCGGGAATATTCGACCTGTGCGCTACCGAGAAGTGTCGTCACAGTTAACTTCCTCGAATACTTCTGGACACAAACATCCAATCGGTTTTCAATACGAGTTACAACGTCTATAAGAGGTGCGTCCAATGCAGATGCAATCACGTTTGAAAGATCTGTGCATTCCCCTTTTCGTACTTCACTTAAAAGGAATGTCAAGAACATGAAAAGGGTGGTGTGCATACCGCGATCAGATTGCTGAAGCATCTTACATCCATACATCAATGACGGCCTCTCATTATTCTGCTCGAAACACATGGAATTCATAAAGTGACGAAAAATATATACCAGCGAGGTTGATGTTGTGCAGGGGCTGTTGTATATACCATGTGCTCGCAAAAAGAATTATGTAATCCGTAGACAGTTATGACGCATCCACCCTGCCACTGGTCGGAAATACAGTTCTACACATCTTCACAAACACATTGTGTAGAGAGTTGTCACCGGAAAAGGTGGCTCTCGTCCCCAGCGTCATCCCACGCTGCACATCCCGGATGTTCGGGTGAGAAGTAGAAGTATGAAAACCTGGTGAGCTAAACGGTGTAATATGATAGGTTAGTGCACATGTGCTTACTGAGTGGGTTGGTGCCATGTTGATGTCGAGATTATACTGCATTGAAAAGACGTATTCAACCAGCATCGAACTTGTCGGTTGTTGATGCGTACCATATTCGAGCCAACAGCGGCCATGGTGGGGGTAAAAGTGGAGGGGGAAGGTATAAGTTCCGGTGAATGACCCCTTGAAACGCTTGCTCGGTGGCTGTGTTGAAGACCATCTACGCGGAGTGCGATTGGTCAATTTCATGTGACTACAACGTGGTTTAAAATCTGAGAGGGGGGGGGGGGGGGGTCCTACAAGCCCTCTACTAAAGTATCGGGTATATCCACTCGGCAGAAAGGCGTACAGAAACATACAGATATATCTTATATCAGTGGTAGTGATGTGATCTATCCATCGAGCGGATATTTTTGTCTTTTCAGCGTGCCTGCCTTCACGACGACTACGACACCCACCTTCTGTGATGCCCTAAGCTATGACCTACCATAAATCGCCTTTTATAATTAGCTAGCTGCCCTCGTTTAATCAACTCTCCTTACGTGTTTCGTTTACCTCTTTCCTCATGCTTCACTGCCTTGTCCAGACGAGGAATGGAAGGAGCATTACCACGGCGAGATTTGTTGGAACTGTCCGCAGAAGGAAAGATGCGCGTCTGCCTTCCATATAGCATCGCCCATGACATCCCAACAAGCCTGCACATCCTCCACCTCCATAGCACAGCACTTACTCAAAAATGCCACTACATAGTCGGGAATGATTTTCAGGGCCTCTTCTAACAATATAGTGGATGGTTGGGCAAGGATTTTGTTCTTGAGGCGGGTTGCAAGGATGAAGAAAGACAAAGTGGGGAGGGGTTATCCGGGCAAACACATCACCGGCATTGATTAACTCGCGTACAGACATAATACAGGGGTTTATAGAAGTTACATAGAGCGTTAGGGACACGCAGGGCACGATGAAGAAGGCTGCGAGAGCCTCTAGCTACCTAGATGACGTGTCCCGGAAGACCCGGAACGTGACCCGGAGTCCCGGACTGACTTGTCCTCGTTCTGGCTTGTTCCGAACCTACTTTTTATTTGTCGGTAGCTTTGAATCCAAACAAAGCTGCACTCTCCTCCTGGTCAAGACAAAGTTCCAAGCAAGATTTCCTTAAATTGTCTATACGTCGTTTGTTGAAGAAATTGCTTTTCTCTAACGGCCGTCGTTCTGTGCTCAGGCGTCTCAAGGCTGTGAGATTGCTAACCATCCTGTCATCAAGTCCTTGAAATGGTAGTGCTTTTCAGCCGTAGTTCTACAGCAATGCACGAATTAGTGTCGTACACCTTGCACTGGACCTTCTCAAGATGATGAATAGGAGTCTTCAACACCTTTTTTTGATCTTTGTCTTTTTCTTGTCTTTCCGTCGGAACCCTTATGCTTCCTACGGAATGAGTTTTACCATGCCGTATTCCACTCGTCACTGGATGGTGCAAATATAGGTGGAGTCTATGGAGTTCGAGGTATAAAGCTGCGAGCTCTCGGCCAATCCTATTGACTATCCACAAACTCAACTTTGCTCGCCTTTTCGGCTGCTTCCACTCTCAAACGAGACGACTTAGAGGCCCATCATGGCATCATTCTCCAATTCGTTTCAAGCTCACCACCACTCCGCATCAGAGGTCCCTCTCTTCTCTCCAGAACCCAACCGAGACTTCTTATCAAAGCCAAAAACTTCAACAATCCAGAGTCCTATCCCGGTCCAGTTGCACGAAATATCGAGCACCGATAGCCGTGCTATAACTCGTACTCCCAGTCCCACTCCAAGTGAGGCAGAGGAGTTACAAAAGAAGACGAGCATTGGGACGATAGATTGGTCAAAGTTGAGGGATCCGCGAAATTGGTGTAGGTGTTTGGGCGCGTTCATGCATATCAGCCAAGCTCACGTTTTCTTCTAGGGTATTGGGTGATAGGCATTATCATTGTCGTTCTGGTCATACTATTCGTGGTTTACCGAGATGACATTATTAACTGGCTGGAACCAGCAGCACACTGGCTTCACGAGTACGTGTGCCAAGTTCCGAATCACTGCAACTTTGTCCATGCTAAACATTATTGTTGGAATCTGTAGCACGCCTGGTGGATGGTTAGTTCCTATAGCCATCATGATCATCATTTCGTTTCCTCCGGTCAGTATTACTGTCGATTCCTTTGATTCTCTTGAGGCTGATTTTGTGGTTCTAGCTATTCGGCCACGAAATCGTTGCAATGTTATGTGGACTCGTCTGGGGTCTAGGAATAGGGTTTTTGATTGTTGCAGCTGGAACTATCATTGGTGAGATGGCGAACCTTTAGTATGTTGCATTACTTTCATCTCCTTTTCAACGGCATCCAAGTACATATGTATCTGACTTGCGCTTTTATGACAGCGTTTTCCGATACTTCTTTTCTGAAAGATCGAAGAGATACGAGAAAAATATCGCCTATGCCTGTCTGGTCAGAGTCATTCAAGATGGAGGTTTCCGGATCGCGCTGCTGATTCGGTACAGTCTGATTCCTCCTCATTGTGAGTGTCTGCCATACTTCCTATACCCATCGTCCTTCTAACTACTTTCTTATTCGTACCAGTCACTACCACTATCTTCGCAGTCTGCGGGATGTCATCACTCACATTCCTTGCATCTGCTGTCCTTTCTCTACCAAAACAACTCGTCGTTGTATACCTTGGAGACTCCTTGGCTCAAGAAGCCGATGGCGACGCCTCCAGAACTGAACGAATCGTCAATGGGGTAGTCATTACAGTTGGTATTGTGGTGGGAATTGTAGCGATACGCTATATCAACCGTAAGATTAATGAGGTGAAGCCCCAGGTTATTTATGAACGGAGGAAAGCTAGGTGAGCTCATCTTTTCTTGGGTTTCTTGTGACACTGTTGTACAGTACTTACTGATCCTCTTCTAGACAACAGCAGAAATTGTCTGCAGCCATGTCCTCAGGATCGTCGAATACAACTTCTGTTTGAGAAGATACCGATGAACAGTGCTGGCCACTATGCTTTGAAGACTAGAAGTATGGTACTGATTCTTATATCAAAGTATTCAAGGCTTATATATATCAAGCTACCTAAGGACTTTCGTCTGTAATATGTATTACACTTATAGTATCGTTCATCTACTTGAACTTCAGAGGATTCGATCGGCACGACACGTGAGAGCTCCTTGCTCGTCAATGTTGATCATTATCCGAACTCGACCACCCATGACATGCATGACAGCCCATGACTCGACCACTTACCCCTGGCAGTGCTAGTGATCACTATGCGGCAGCTAAACCCTTTCTATCTCTAACTATCATGTCCTATCCTCTACCCGCCAATGAGGCGGATTTTCTGGCCCTACTGGGTGATATGCCCTATTCCAAGCGCAAAGGATACGCCATACGACTCGCAAGGGAACATTCATCGAACCCAACACTACTCGCGTTGATTCGCGAGCTCCTTTCGACGTCTCCTCTTTCATCCAAAGTCCCATATCCCTCTCAAACATCACCATCCGACGCTAATCAACCAGAATCTGATGGCACCATCGAACTCCGATATCCGCAGACCAACGCGTCAAAACGTTTTGTGCAAAGAGAATTGGGATTGGTTATGGCTGCTACCGTTGGACAGAAGGCATTACCCTTCCTTTTGGAGGCGCTTGTACACCCTTGCAATGCTGGTCGACACCAAGCAATTACACCATGTGTCGAATATGCTAGTGACGATGAGCTCGTCGACGTGTATAGACGATGCGTACCTGCAGTACAAGAGGCCATCAAGCAGAATTTGACTGAACGTGTCGAGGTGAAGAGGAGGTTGGGTATTACAATCACTACTACTACTGCACCAACGAAAGCGGTCGAGGTTGAGCCAGCAGTCGTTTCGCTGGAGCGCCAGTTGCGTAGCTGCAAACTGTATCAGAGATCTGATATATGGGGGAAATCGAGGTACATAAGTGACTTTCTTCTTCGTCTGTTCATCATCTCATCAATTTGTATCAAGAATACTTCCTACCCGGCCTTATAAGCATCTTTTTGACTCAGCTCTCGTCCCTCGGAATTCTGAGAAAAACCTCATTGAACATCTATTCGAGCTCGCCGAGCGTTACCCCATTCCTATTCGACAGGATACGCGTACCTCTTCCTTTGTATTACCCCAATACTTCGTCGACCATCTGCGCAGCTTCTACAAATACGACCTCGCACGCACTATCAGCCTCGTTCAGAAGTTTTGCCATGCCCCTGACCGGAAAGGGGAGGGTAAAGATGTCCTTGATCTGCCCAACAAATTCAACATCGGAAAACAGGGCAGGAATCTCTGGGGTGAAATTTCTCTCGAGAAGCAAATGAATATTGCCGAGCCTTTCGTCAGCTATTTGATGGAAGTCAACGATGCAGCTCTCCTCAAAAACGGCGAGCTTCACAAGAAGAATCTCCTTGAATGCTTCCGGTGGCCTGTCATCACCTCCCTGATGGCCAAAGCATTACCATACCTTTCCCCAGAAAAGACGACAGAGAAACAACGCGGTCATGTTTTGAATTTCATTCTCTCCGGGTTTTCAGCACTTCAGTATCGTCTGTCATCTGTCGCCGGTGTCGACTCGGACGTCAAACGCGAGCATCAGCAAGGGATGGAGAATGACACCCTTCCACTCGTTGTCCAAACCACCAACGCTCTCTTGACATCTCTACGGCAGACAGCAGGGAGTGACGAGAGTATGGTTAAGCAGTTGAATCAACAATTCATGCAGACCCTGTGTCTCTCGTACAGATACTACCCCATCCCACGCAGGCTATACGACGAGGTTATCGGCATCTTTTCCATGACACAAGTCTCCAAACTGGTGCTTTTCGACATTGCGAAGATCTTCTTCAGCGCCCTAAAATCCCCAGTCCGCACAATCTTCAACATCCCCAATGATGGTGTCGTTCAGCCATACAATAATACCCCCAAAACCCAGAATGACGACGTTCTCGATGTATGCATCAGCCTGTATCCTCCAAACGAAACACTGGGGCTGCATACGTATACCAGGACTCTGAATCTCAGCCCTGCCCAGCGTAATCGTGTTTGGGAGATGGTCAACGATCCCGAGTTCGTCGTCAAGTACATGAATGACAAGAAAGTTGATATGCTTTCCATTCTCGATGACGTTGTGGACCTGTCACCTTCCCCAGCTGCTCGTCAGCCTCTCATCGCGGCGTTGTTGAAGGAGTCGGAGTCCCCTGCTGTTACCAAAGCCTTATATACCCAATGCGACATCTCTGACGCCGAAACGCGCTCTTCGTTGCAGAAGCTCACATATAGTCGTGTTTTCGAGGATAGGCTGCCCTTTTATACTGCTTTGATAGAAGCCACGACGAAATCGGAGAGTGTGAAGGAGTGGATCAAGACTTTGAAGTGGTTCATCCCGAGGACGAAGAACGAGATACCACCCGATGCGGAAAGGCTACCGGCTTTGTTCCCGTCCAATTTGGTGTACATGTTTAAGGATGCAAATGAAGATGAGGCTAAGGAACTTGCGGAGTTATATCTGGGATGGGAAAAACAAAATAATGAAAACGTTACTCCGGTATGTCTCCGTCTCTTTCAAAGCTCAGGTCTGTTTTGATGCTGACACGCTTACCCATGTAACAGAACCGGAACCTCCAGAGGCACCTGAAGGCTGTATCACAAAGCTGCCTTTTGTTACTCTGTGGAAACGTCTCTAGTCCCCTCTTCCAGTTTGGTTTGGACCATGCATGGACGAGAGAAGTTAACGAAAGTGGTCTTGCCAGCGCCAGATCTGTCTACAATTATCATATCCATATTCCCGGTGGAAACCCCTCTTGTTCTTTGGAAGAAGAAGAGCTCGCACGTCGCAACTTTCTGCAATCTATGGACACGAAGGTTGGAGATCCTGGTCATTGGCGTATCACAGACGAGGCAAAGTTGGTGGAGAAGCTGTTTGAGCAATATGAGAAGATTTCTGATAAGCAGTCGTTCCGACATAGTCCTGCGTACCTTCCCTTCCTTTGTGAAATGATTAGGATATTGGGGACGCGTTGGGTTAAGGTTCCAAGGCTGGTAGATGCAGCTGAGCATGCTATGGATATTCTTCGTCGGGTCAAGGGTACTGCAGATAAACCTGCACAATGGGATGGGCAAGGATGCACCAAGGAAGTTCGGGCATCGGTTGACTTCCTCATAATGCTGAAGATTCTTAGAAAAGACTTTGACGAGAATCCAGCCTCGTGGTGGAAGGAATTTAGGGAGTTGAGGCTGCTTTCTACACTTGCTCGGGATGAGGTCAATCTCAGACAGAACGAGTGTTGGGATAGTGAGACATACAGGCACGATCCCGACAAGCTAGACCAACTGGTGGTATCGCTCCTCCAGATACACGATACGGCAATTTACCTTCGTTTCGTCAGAGACCATCTTTTAGATGTCAGACAGGATCTTCTGGAGGAACATCATATCGTCAAGGCATGCTCAGGAGTCTTCAACCAGGTCTCATATCCGACACTACCGACACCACCGACATGGGACCTGACGGCTGCGCAGGCAAGGGGATTATTCCCCCACCAGTGCGAGGTCTTCGCCAAGATATTCCAAGATGCCATTCACTCAGTTGACAAACCCCTCCAAGAACGTGTTGCTGCCGCTGAACAGTTGACGAAACTGCCGACGACTACTATCCACGAGCTTGCAGCACTTTTGAAAGAGGACCTGAACCCACGTATCTCTGAGGCCATCCTCATGTTCCTTCCTCAACTGGATGAACCTGCCGCTGGTATACAATTCCTGCTGGCACCCATTTATCTGAATGGTGATTTGGCGAGGACAGCGGTGTTTGGGGTCAATCGGGTTCTTGAATATGTGAAGGCTTCAGAAGCCGCTGCGATGATAGCAGCTGCTTTTCCTCCTGAAGAGTCCGGTCGATATCTCAAAGTGACTGTTGCAAAAGAGTTTGCACGTATTATATGCCAATATACTCAGCTTCCTGAGGCGCAAAAGGTCGTTCGGAATTTATGGGATAGAAAACTTCATCAAGACGGTGAGATACCCAGATTCCTCTTTTCGCTTTCCGTATGCTGATTTATCCAATCTCTAGTCCGTGTTGCCCTGTTACAGTCCATTATGGCTCTGCTAGGCTCATCACAGGAAGATCTGGCATGGTCTATCATTCTCGAAGCCGTTGGCAACCCCAAGTTGCAGCTGGATGACACCCTATTCACGCTGGTAGCAGTCAAACCTCGTACTGTGGAGCAGCATAATGACGTCGGATACCATGTCACCCTCGGCTCTCTTCCGGTCTTGGACAATATCGCCGTTGCCCTCATTCCAATCGCTGTCGCGACAGGTACTTGGAAGAGGTTTTATGGCCTCTGGCCCATCTCAAGCAATATGGAGAAACCGAATCCATGTCCAAGTACGATAGGGCAAAGCTGAATGAGAGGGTGACACATATTCGTCAGGGTGCATATTCCAAGATCTTTTTCGAATTCCTCACCAAGGACAACGCCGTCGCCTTCGCAAAACGTGCGTTGGAGGATATCACTCACAGTCCTGGGCAACCCGTTTCTGATACCAGAAAGATAACATCCGCATGTCCATTCTGCGCGACCTCGAAATTGATCGAAAATCAACTGGACTGCTACAACATCTTTACCTTCCTGGTCAATTCAATTGGACGATGTGTCGTCAGAAATCCTGTCGCATGGGAATCGCTTGTTGGTGTCGTGGATTCCTTAGCTACTCTGGTATCGCAGATGAAGGACAAACCAAATCGACCTGGGATGTTGGCTTACAATTGGCTGAACTCAATGGAGCTGGGCTCGAAATACCTCTACGAGACACCTAATGAGGTTCGCACCCAGCTGACGCAGGAACGGATGAGCCTTCTTCAACCATTGAAGACGCATGACATCTGGGACCAGTTCCCTTCTGTCATCCTCAACCGTCAGCTGATGGTATTCCAAAATGATGCCACACGGTCTGAGGATGGCGCTCTCAAGTCTGATGCAGTCATCCTCTTCACCAACATGATCACCATGTCACGGAAGTTTGTCCTCGACAAGCCTAATACCATAAAAGGCTTGGGAATGGTGCTTGGATCTTGTCGCAAGCCTGTGAAATCGGCCCTTCGTCCAGAAATTCTGGATGGTGGTTTCGGTGTGTCGGAAAGCACTTGGCAACTCGATATTAAGATGTACATTCTGGGGTCTTGTTACGAGTACAACGAAGAGTATGCACAACTCCTATCCTCTTTCCACTCCCACGTTGCAGTAAATGAACTTTCCTTCTATCAACTAAATTGGAAGGCCCTTGGCACACTGGTAAAGGATTTATGTTTGCACACAAAATCTCCAAACCGTTTTAGCTCTTTTCACACAACTGCTCTCAACCCCATCTTGGAACGGGATATCGCTGGCAGTTGCGATAGGCTGCTGTTGGATTACTTGTTTGAACTAATGCCGTCCGCTTTTTGCGCTCAGCTGCCGGAATGGGTACTTCAGAGAACAGGGGACCTTCTGACACCTCACCCAGCCTCTCCTGTCTCGAAACCCACGGCTTCCCCTTCCATCACACAAGCAGTCCAGTTCAGCAAACAATTGATGTTGCACGCTGGTGCTGTTAACAAGAATGACAGTCTGACCCTTGCCCAATGTATGGTTGCCGAGTCGGTGTATTTTGGCACTGTTTCAAATCTGGACTTGAAAAAGTCGCCAGAAATGGACTCTTCAGAGGCTATCATCACCTACCCCTACTTCTTTTCAACAGATGACAGCGGTGGAGATATCGAGGACCGATCTGGCAAATCCACCGTCGCAGCTTTGGAGGCTTCTTACGAGGCACGCAAAGCTAATTTGATTACGAGAATCTTCAAGTCCCAAGCCGCCGTGGAGACACATGCTTCTGCAACGACTTTGGACGTGATGATGCGTTTATACGAGTTTTACCCGAAACTTGCCATCGCCCATCCCTCGCTTTACTTTTCCTGTCTTTGCCTTTCCTTCAGCTCTCCCGATATGTTGGACGCCTCTCAGAAACTCATCATGTCGCTCAAGACCGTCCTTGTTCCCAACAAAGAAGGAGAGAGTGGAAACAAATGGGGTTGGGTACCTCCGCCCGCACTCGCCTTGTCATTCGCTCGGAAAATGTTGACAGAGATACCAGAAGAGATCTCTGACATCTCGTTGGACGAGAATTGGACTGTTGGGCCCATTCGGGCTAAGACGGCAGCTGTGGATCTCTTGCTTTGGTGGAAGGACACGTATAAGGATGGGGAAGGGATTTTCCAAAAGTTGCTCAAGATTGAAGGGTATGATGAGCTGATGCTGGAGTACGAAGAGCTGAAAATGTTGGCATGGAAAGATGAGGACCACGCTGTTCAGAACGCCGTAACTAGGTTGTTTATGGCGGATTTCGGGATCACCCCTATTTCTGTCAGGAATTACACGTTGCAGACGACTTCAGCTCTCTGATATTTTTTCTTGTACTTTGGGGTCTATGTATTCTATCTCAGCGGATGATGTATTATGTATAGGACGTCTATGTTGTTACTACCATTTCACGTTATTATCTAGTGTCCCCCAAAACGAGTAGCTAGATCTTCATCGATGGAAAAAAGCCTATCGTAATGGGTAGACTTGTCAACGCAAGGAAGCGTCTCGGGGGAATACGTAGGGACAGGTGCATGTAGAGCTGCAATAACGTAGCTTCGACAAACGCGCTCACTGCTATACAGCACTTTCCCGATCCATATGAGGGAACTAGCCTCCAGTTTCCTTGAAACCCAAGGCTTTAAATAACGCCTTCCTGAAGCAATAGCTAAATCAATCTGCTTGCTGAAAGATTTAGTACCAATACATGGAAGGGATGCAAGTCGGGCGAGAGAGAGGACACAGTAAGCTGTCTCTTCTGGGTTGCCGTTGACGCCCCAAGAACCATCCTCGTTCTTCGTCTGGAGGATGCATGACAGAATCTTGAAGAGGACGAGGGGAAGTCTGACTCCGAGACGGTTTCCATCGGATGCGGTGGTGTCTTGAAGACGGCCTTGACCGCTTAGATGAAGAAACGATGTCATGGCGGTCGTTGTAAGCAGCGCAGGGTACCATGGAGAAGCATGCTACATATTAAAAGAAATGGAAATCTTAGAGCGTTATTTCCAAGCTGACAGATGTTATGTACTCACCCACTTATCCAAAACCAGCTTCTTCGAACTCCAATACTCGTTCAAAAGGAAATACATCACTTTTAGAATCTGCTTCGCATACTTTTCAGGCTCCGGGTGAGAGAGAAACGCTATAAGTGCATGGCAATTCGCCGATACACTCGGGTTGCGTTCGTATTTAAAGCATTGGAAATGAGTTGGGAGTTCAAAAGCGTTTAACAGACTGTCCAATGGGAATGGTTTTCCGATATCGATATGGAGAAGGGCGGTCAATGCTTTGGAGTCTGGACGTATCGTCAGCGTCTGGTGTAACGTTTGGTGCTGTCAAAGGGTTATATAGAGCTTTGAGCGTTCCCATATGACAGCGAGAGAAGTAGGAGAGGACTCACCGACTCCAATGACCCCGTTCCCAGCAGTGAGATAAGAGCAAAGAATGTCACCTATTCGAGCGAGCGAGTGTTGGTCGAGGTTTTCCAGGGCAAACCCGCTCTCCAAGAGATTGCAGACCGGCTATACGTCTGGCTCAGTCGTCACGTGAAGATTAGTATGAAGGCGCACTCACCCATGCAAACTCCATCACCGTAGTCGGCCAGACGGTGCTGACAGCTCCGCTATAGCCACAAGACTTGAAGCGTTGAATGACGCGGCGCAAGTAATCCTCTGCTTCTCCATCCCATTCGGACACAGACATGAGATACGCTGCCGTAGACGCAGGCGAGCCGAAAAAGTTCCCGTCACGTTTGTGATGCCTCAACCTATCAAAATCGCATTTCCCAACAAACGCCTCAAGGGAATGAAGAATCCCCGTCGGAAGAGCGTCAGGTTGATACATGCCCTCTAAATTGACCATCTTGAGTTTGGACATGTAAACCTCGTATAGAGGACCGCGACCAGGGAAGTCGAAATTGATCCCCTCATCATCCAAAAGCTCCAGCAAACGAGGTATGATCATTTCAAATGCAATACGTTCAACAGAAGCGCTATTCCATTCTTTGAGTGCACCTGTAAGGAAGCTGACCGCTTTCTCGACGCGATCAGCGAGGTCTAACGGACACGACGTATGTCCGAGTCGTTGGTGATGTTTGAAGGAGAGGAGGCAAGCGAGGGTGTTTATGATGGCGTCATGGATATTGGTGCAACCAGGAGAACGCCAGCTACCGTCCTCTAGCTGTGCGTCGTAGATGAATTGGAAGCACTCGGGGAAAACCCGGTACCTGGAACCATTCGGTTCTGCCCGCGACACCATGGACACCCAAGCAGTGTCATATATGCTGTGACTAAACGTGCCGATTCCATTTCCAGCGTCAAAGAGCTCGACAAGACTTCGAAGCAATTCGTTGGCGGCGTTGTATGTGTCGATGTCGTGTGAAGGGATAGGGGAGGAGGTCATCAACGACACGGTCATGGATGCGAGACGCGTCGTGCCAGTCTAAATTTGACAGTGAGAACGTGTAGAAGGCTCAAGCTCAGTACAGCTTGAGTATGGGACTGAGTTGAAGTGAGCAGATTGGTGCAAGAATCGCACTGAAAGAGCGAAGTAGCTATATACTGCCTCGCTACCTCGCCGCTGCACCTGTACTCGCCAAAATCGTAGATATATTGCCTTAGAAGTCGAAGATATGCAGAATTGACAAATAAAGTGGGGGATGGAGAAGATGAGGCGTTCTCAGAGTGAAAACCAGAAGTAGGTCCTCGTGCCGGCCCGAATCCTACGTCTACTATCATATCGACGTTGCTACGTCAGATGAGAGATACGATTCCGTAGCATGTAACAGGCATCTCCTGGCTAAGGGAAAATCGTGCAAAGTAGTGCTGCGAAGGAGAGAGTGGAAGATGTGGGGAATTGCAGGCAGATAAAGCGGTGGGTAGAGAAGATGAGGCGTTCTCAGAGTGAAAACCAGAAGTGGGTCCTCGTGCCGGCCCGAATCCTGCGTATTCTATCGACGTTGCTACGTTGGATGAGAGACACGAATCCGTAGTCTGTAACAGGCATCTCCTGGCTAAGGGAAAATCGTGTAAAGTAGTGCTGAGAAGGACGAGTCTCGGCTCGCTCATCATTGATCATGTAAGTGGCGAAGATGGAAATTGCTGCGCGCGAGAATCAAAGTCAGTCGCAAAAGAACAGAGAGACGGAAATTTGCCCACAGGTAAGGCTGATGACACTGGTGGTTTCGAATTGGGCTGGGATTTCTTCAGGTCTTAAGGGCAAGGTCAGCAATGATACCTCGGACTGACGTATTCTCTTCAATGGCTTCACTCAACAGGTATCCTGCATTGTTGATCAGGACATCTACCTGACCACTGATATGTATGTTAGCTGCCTTCACAATGAAGATCTGGAGTCTCACAAAGCGGCAATTGCTTCCTTAACAAAGTCTTTCAGAGCCTGCATTCCACGAGAGAGAGCATCTAACCAGAGGTCGACTGAATCTTGTCGAGCAGCCTGAGATGAGGACAACTGAGGTCATGATGATAGTTTTGGTTCAAAATCTGCGAATAGAAGCGCACAGAATCTAAAGAACTCAGGAATGTGTCCCTAGAGACCCACCATCACTCTATCCATAACATAGTCGAAGTCCCAGAGGCATGGAGAGTGGTGGTAGCGGACAAACATCTTTTGATTCTCTACTCCCATCATGTCTTCGCGAAAACGCAAACATCCCAACCGAAACCGGTCTCAAAGATACAGAAACGAACCAGGCGGCAGTCAGACGAGGATACACGAAGAGATAGTTTTTACGCCAGATCCCGTCCTTTTTATCCAGGCGCATGAAGCAGATGTCATACGTGGACCTAAAGGACGCGTTGCTGCGCAATCTCTAGAAGTCAAAAGAAAGGATGCTCAAGACGAATGGGAGATTGGGAGTGGTCTTATAAGATGGGGAGGCGACGCCGTCATTCCTCAAGGATTTCCTGACGACGATAACGAGGACAGTGCATGGCCTTCTACCTCGACTTCTGAAGGGATATGGGTAGATAGGTACGATTGTTTCATGTTTTAGGCTCTAATGAAAAGGTGTTCTTCATTTCGTGGATATGGAAAGGTTTCTGCGAGACCGCGATGACATAGTACGCCCCAACAACTGTAGGAAGCACTGACATCTCTGTTTCTCTGGCTCTTTCTCTTCGCATTTCGGGCATATAGCTAATGCCTACTTTACAGATACGATATACGACTTTTGCTGGACGCCCTACCCTTTCCAACGTCCCACGCTGAACCTCGGCCAAATTCTCCGTCAGGGTGGTCTGACCTCCCTTCCGATTCAGAAGACATGTTTTTCTTGTCTCCAATGGAGATTGAAGATTTTCATCGTGAAAAACGGCGTAAATTGATGGAACGAGCCCAAGAGGAGCGTTTGAAGGCAAGGATGGCCGAAGACGGCGAATCAGTTGAGCAGGAGGATGTTTGGGGTGGAAGTGACGAGGAGGTGTGTATTTTTATCCTGTCTTCTTGACTCTTCTTCTTACTGCGTCGCCCAGCCTGACGAGTCCCAAAAAGAAATTATGCGCCGTACAGCAAACAGCATCCTAACTTCTCCTAATCCTGCCCAACTCGAAATGCGTATTTTAGCTAATCATGGCGGAGACAAGCGTTTTGCCTTCTTGCGTGGACGGTGGAAACGGTCCTGGGAGGTTGTCAAAGGCCTAAGGAAGCTAGAAATGAGGAAAGAACAAGCTGAAAAGGAGGAGGAACAGAAGAAGAACAAGGGGTTGGGTTTTCTGGCGGATTACGGGGATAGTGACGACAGTACTTTTGATGATGGCGATCCTGCGGAAGACACCAGAAACGAAGAGGCTGCGGGAGCACAAACGGAGGGAATGATTGAGCAACCACCACCATCCGTTCCAGCTCAGGATGACGAGGCTGCTATGCAAGCTCGTCGTGCCAGAGCAAAGGAATGGATGGAGAAACGTAAAGCTTTGGGATAGGTAGGACGAGTACATATGTTTTCTTACTGTATCCCTGACACATCTCTAAACCGGTATGGACGTGTATTCTAATTTCTATCGTCCCCCTTTATCCGCACCTCATCTGGTTCCCTTCAGGAAATTTTATTCCACGCCATAGTCAGACGACCTGCTCTGTTGCTCAAGATGGTAAACGCAAATCAAATCTGGCTGAAATGATTCGGAGAGGGCGGCTCGAGTCAAGAAATTTGCAGACTAAAATGCGCAGGAGCTGAGACCTGCGACAGGAGATAATACTTTCAATACTTTCAATACCTACAAGTGGAACTGGTCTCTATATTATTGACTCGTCATGGCACCACCCGAGAACGGGACCGCAACTGAAGGGAGCGCTTTGATCAAGCTGTGTTCGAGTCACTAATCTGTCTCACTCAACAATCACTTCGTCCTCTGCCCACTATGAGCAACAACCAGAGACGAGGACGAGGAGACCGTGGTGGTCAGCGCAGTGACAATCCGTCAAGAGGAAGAGGTCACTCGGCCAGTTCCAGTACTCGTGGAACTACTGGAGGACATAACCAAGTATGTCCCTAAGCTTTCTCATTGTACGGTAACTAACGCGTCAAGGGGGCTCTTCTGATAGATATACGGAGGGTGCAACTGACTACCGTCGCCACGATCTTCTACCGCTCATCTCTGCGCTAAATCTTGTCACTCAACAACATCCTTCGCGCACTGGCGTCCGAGTTGGCAAGAATCGTTATTTCTTCCCCACTTCATCGGAGCCATTCCCTCTTGGTCCGAGGGTTGTGGCTTTCAGGGGTTATTATACCTCTGTACGTCCTGTGTATAAGCAACTTATGGTGAACGTGTAAGGCCTCTGATCCCCTATACGCAAATATGATTCTGACCTGGTCTGACAGAAATGCGTGTGACGGCTTTTGTACAACCAGGAAAGCTGGCAGATGTAATTCGAGAGTTTACTGCCACGTCCGAAGGTACTGTTCCGAAGGAGCTGGTTCATAGTATCAAGGTCACCACCTTCCACTTGGGATATAAACGTCGCTACAAACTGCAAGCCATCGAAACAACACCTGCTCGTATAACTATCTTCTATTGTGACGAGTACAAGAAAAATATATCCGTTCAAGAGTATTTCCAGAGAAGTGAGACTTAAGCCTGCATCAAAGATAGAAGTTACTGATGATGAATCCTGTTCTAGAGCACGGTACTATCCTTGATCATCCAGATGATTTACCAGTAGTCAACGTCGGCAGTTCTCAGAAGAAGACCTACTTACCCGCAGAACTTTGCGACGTTGAGCCTCAAACGTATCGCGGAAAGCTCAACAAAGAGGAAACGCAAAGGATGCTCAAGGCTGCTTGTAACCGCCCCATTCTTAATGCGACCAAGATTACTCAGGAAGGTTTCCAGAAACTCGGTTTTCTACCTCCCACCTCCCCATCGATTGGATTTAATGTGTCTGTCTCTAATGAAATGGCAGTCATACCGGCTAGAGAATTGTCACCTCCTTGCGTAACGTACTCGGGTGCGAACGTGTCGAGGAACCCTGTGAACGGGACGTGGAATATCGTCAATGACCAATTTCACCGAGGGCACAGATTTCGAGGTGGTGCGTCCTCGTTGTGCGAGATGGGGAAGATAAAGTAAAAGATAATCAAAATGCGGATCTCGGACGTTTCTTGGGCCACGGATAAATGCCATTTACTCTGTATCTGCAGGCGCACGCCGGCTTACAAGGCCACGTAAAGCCTACGCACTACATCGTCATATACGACGAAACGCGCTTCACTGCAGACGAGATCCAGAAAGGTACCCACGATGCAAGCTACCTTTACGCCCGTGCGACCAGATCCGTTAGCCTCATACCTCCTGCTTATTATGCCGATTTGGCTTGTGAAAGAGGGAGGTGCTATCTGGGTGATTTTTTGGTGGGAAACGATGACGACAAATCTGGAAGCAAAGGAAGTGGCAAAAAGAGTAACGCAGATAGCAAAGCAAAGCAGAAACAGGTATTCGAGGACGCCACCGGGAGAGCTTGGGGCCAAGGAGTAAGTGTGGTCTAGTATACCTTCTTTGGTTTCTGCGAGCTGATTTTGACGTCCGCAGCTTCACCAAGATGTCAGAAGCACTATGTTTTATATCTAAATACGATTCAAGTGAAGTTGGCTAGGAAAAAAGCGGTCGCAAAATTGGGCTCCATGTTGACTTATCGTTAAACTTTATGTAAAATTCTGGTAGTAGACATCAAACCCTTGCAAAACCAAGTCTGGCTTGCATGAATCCTGGGCCTGAGTGGTCGAAATTACTTGGATGTGCTTAGAGTCAAAAATCTCCAGAAAAATTTTCGTAGTAGGTCTCATAATTATCGGCAGGCATTTGAGTGCGGAACCATATTTGGACCTGCCGCTCTCCGACCTTTTGTCATGGCCGCCATTGCAGCGTCTGGTGAAGACGCCATCACCACCACCATCGACGTCGAGCTCGACACGACCGCAAGCACACAAAATTTCGAAGACTTCTATGAAATAGATAGGTCAGCAAAGGAGATTGAGAATGGTGACTATCGACGGGTACGATTATCTTCTCACTTTACAGATTTATCTACTTCATGTCTGTCCAGGTAGCAATGCAGTTTCCAGACAGTCTCCTACACGATTCTGTACCTATCTTCCGGGCTCTCAAGCAAAAACTCGGTACACATCGAGAGTTATATGTATTGGCAGATACATCTTATGGCAGGCAGGCTGCTTACACCAAATCTCAAGTCAACTCTTGACTGAAAATACTCAAAGTTGTTGCGTGGATGAGGTCGCTGCTTCACATGTTGAGGCTGATGCGGTTGTACACTATGGGTATGCTTGTATGAGCCAGTGCGTCGAGTCTTCACTGTCGCTATCTCGATTTTGCTAACGCGATCCGCCCAGCCCTCCTCGGCTCCCTGTCATATATGTGTTCGGCAAAAAGCCAATAGACGTTGATGATTGTGTGTCTCAGCTCCAAAAAGTGTTGCAGTCTGACCAGGAAGGGCAAGGGCATCCGCGAACAGTTATACTGCGCCATGACGTGGTGTATACTCACAAAGCTGGTATGCTCCACATAATCTCGTTCATGCTAATCTCATTTGTATCACAGCTCTTATCTTGGACCGCCTCAGCGAAGCTCTAGCATCGCACCAATTTCAAATTCATTACGTCTCAGTCCCCAATAAAGTCATCCCTTCCTCCTCCAGATCCCAAGCAAATGTCAATCCCAGTCCTTCGTCATCGTCTCTGACTATCCATGCCCCAGTGCTTCACCCCACGGCAGCAGAGTCCTCAAATTCTTGCATCCTCTACATTGGCGAAGAAAGCCTGGGTCTGACTCACCTACTAATGACACACTCAGGCTACACCACCATCTCCTACTCTCCTTCCACTCGTTCTGCCAAGCTAGAGTCTGCCTCTGCAAACACCAATAAACTGCTGATGAGACGCTATGCCATGATTCAAAAAGCCAGAGACGCAGACGTGTTTGGGATCCTAGTGGGTACATTAGGCGGAGGTGAGCCCCCCGCTTCTCTTTTTTCTCCTATCCCTGATCCTTTTTTTCTCGTAGCTTCCTACCTCCCTCTCATCAAATACCTCCGTGCAACTCTCAAAAAGGCTCACAAAAAATTCTACACCATAAGCGTTGGCAAACTCACTCCATCAAAACTGGCCAACTTTATGGAAATAGAGTGCTTTGTGCTGGTTGCATGTCCGGAGAATAGTTTGGTGGATGCAAAGGTGTGTATTTGCGTTTCCTGCCTACTGTATGTGTGCGTGCATATACTGACTACTTCGACTTCTTTTTTATTCTTTATTCTTGCTTCTAGGACTTCTTCCGTCCCATTATAACTCCATACGAGCTTCAAGTTGCCCTTGCAGACGATCCAGCCGAGGCTTGGCTTTCCTCTTCCTTTTCGTCGCCGTCGTCCACATCAGTCATTGGTAACGTAATGGCAGGCGGAGGCTATGTCCTAGACTTTCAAAGGCTGTTGATTGGACAAGAGGGAGGGGGCAATGGGGAAAATACTGTCAATGGAGGTATAGGCGCTGATTCAGATATAAACGGAAGAGGAAAGCAAGCAGAAGAAGGAGTCTCGGAAAGGGGTGGCGATGAGGTCGAGGAAAACGACGCCGACATTGACAGACCGATATTCTCCCTCGTGACGGGCACATACAGGCATCCTAGACGGTTTGGAGCTTCTTCAGAACCTTCATCTTCCACCGAGTCGACTCTGAACGGAGAAGTAACTGGTAAAGGCAAGGAAATAGCGAGAACCCAAGATGGGACGTTAGCAAGAGTCAACGAGAATGCTGCTGGTGAGTATCATTCACGGCTCTCGCGACACCGTTTCTTTCTCTCTCCGGTCCTTTTCCTCCTTTTCCCCTCTTTCTCCTCTTTGCTGATCTTGCATGTTACTCGTCACACAGGCACCTATCTCCAAGAATCCCGTACCTATCAAGGGCTTGACCCACGGTTTGGCCAGGATGCGCCAAGTGTGCTGGAACAAGGAAGGAGTGGGATTGCGAGAGGTTATGGGGAAGCGTGAGCTCGTGATGTTTTGACAAGGACGAGCTTAATATTACAGATTTGTTGCCTATGGTCTATGGTACATACTGTGCTTGGCCTAATGGGAGGGATCTGCCTGCGTCGTAATTGAGTGCTGACATGTAGTCCTATCGATGTATATTTACGGTTTTAAACTTAGATGGCTTCCACATCCATAGGCTTATTCCGCTCAAGCTTTGCCTTCTTAGCATAGTTGCACGCTTGGGTACTCTTTACTGAGATAATGTGACACCATCGCGGTCGCGTTCTCAGCCCACGGCGATGCCAGACAGGATGTCTACCCACTGTCCGGGTTTCAGCAAAAGGACGTTGTAAAAACGAAAGTGCACATACAAACTCTGAGATCCAGGACTTGACCTGTCTGATACATGGCTCCGAAAAAGTGATTCAAGGTCGGAGAAATATATCTCTCGGTTTGCAAGTATTCCTTTTCCGTGGGAAACAACATTTACCCGCGAGTCCTTTGGTGCTATTACTCGCGCTGTCCTTTCTTCCACTATAATAGGTCTATCGACTGTACTCGTCTCTAGGAGAAGATTTCTATTTGACTTCCATCGAGCTCACGCAAGATTGACGCAAGAGTTGCGCGAGAGCAAGGGTCTTATGACTTGGACCAACGTTCAATTATTCTGATCATTTACTACTAGTAGTAACGCGGTTATGCCGGTTCCATGATCCATCGTGAATGCTACGGATTGTTTCCGAGTCAATGAGCAATCCGAAGCTGCCTGGAAAGCTGTCAACTCACGATGACAGATAGATAGACACCTGATGGGGTTATTAGAAGTCAACGCTCCCTTGCTTCTCGGAGCTATCTAATAGCATCATCGACTCCAAATCGACTCTCTACCTACGGTTGCCGAGCAGGGACAGGTAAGTTTTTCGACCTCAGGCTCAAGATCGAGAGGATGTACCTTGCTGCACGTCGGCGGTGCTCTCACTAGCAACAAGAACACGAAGCGCGTGCCTCATGTACTCTCCGACTGTCTCTTCCTCTTAGTTCTTCCTGTGCTCTGCACAGGCACTCCAATAGCATTTCTAACACATCCTTTGGACAATGAGGACGGCTCGGGCTTCATAAATCTCTTGACATTCAATTCTCGATTCTTTTCCGTGTATAGGTAGGGAATCAGAGTTGGTCTTAGTCCGATTCCGAGGAGTGTGCGGAGAAGACTGTGCAATATCGGAGATCAAGACGAATCGTTTCCGACTGTCGTAAGGCAAAACTATGTACTTCGATATGTACTCTCTCTACAGCGAGTGAATGGAAAAGATATTGGGCAGTTTATTCAACGGAACAGTGAATAAGAGAAGCCAGTGGGCCATAAGCCTGGCATCTACGCAAGCAATGCCCAACCAAAGTTCGAGCAGACATCTGAGCTGATCCTCGTCGGCAACAGTAACAGTCTTCTCCGCCTTGCACACTCCTCGGAAATGGACTAGGACCAACTCTTCTTCCCTGCCTATCCATGGAAAAGATTTGAGAAATGTCAAGAGATTTATGAAGCCCGAGCTTTCCTCATTGTCCAGTGCAGAGCACAGGAAGAACCAAGGGGGAAGAGACAACCGGAGAGTATACAAGGCACGCGCTTCGCGTTCTTGTTGCTAGCGAGAGTACCACCGACGTGCAGCAAGGTACATCATCTCGATCTTGAGCGCTTGAGTCCGAACAAGGCTCAAGCATCGAGGCACTAGGCCTATTCAAACGTCAATTAAGGTTAGGCTTTCCCCCTCTGCAACTTCAGCATGTACGATACATCTAACAGCCCAGAAGCTATGGGGTTAGTCAATGACTGCGAATGGAAAACTGGCAAACGCAAAGATGGGACAACCTATCGCTATATTTCGTCGGACCGTGGATCGACAGCCGCGAAACGTCTCTCCACCAGCTAATCAGCACTATGGGCTGGCGGCCCCGGTCAGGTTGATACCATACGCACGCGCCGTGATATCTTTTTGAATGTGCACTTCCACAGAGGGGAGAGATTTGTGCGAAAGCCGACCGACAGTTTTACAATCACATGTCAGCTATGTGCCCTCCTAGATCAAAGTATGCTGTTTTCTTTCTCTTCCATTTTATGTTTTTTGAAAAGATTGGGTTACAGCTAATTTCAGACCATAAGACGCAGTAAAGAATTTGATGTGAACTTTTTGTAGGCGTCGATAGTGTCTTTGGTTATATCTCAGAAAGCACGTTCTCCAATAAATCTCTTTGTAAACACATTCTTCTGCTGGTCGTAATGGAATAGCTAGTCTGAGATATCATAGATGCGGGTCCATGATTGGGTATCGCTGGATCCTGGGAGCAATGCGGCAACGTTCCTTGCTTCCTTTCTACCCTCTATCCCTCCGTTCGTTTCGTTCGCTGTTATCCGCATCATACTAACCAGATCCCAATTCCAACCCCAATGATACTCACGCAAATGACAACATGGAACCTGGTCATTATGCAGTTTCAATGTGCGAAGTGATTCACTACACTTGCTGGCAATGGTTGTAAAGATAGGATGTCATGAGCTCGCGTATTATTTCTTGGCTCATTCCTTTCGTCATCTGCTGCAGACTCTGAAGTCACCAGTAGTCCACCTAACCCTGCGCGGCGCTGCGCCTTCCTCAGAGAATCAAAGCTCAATTGTACTGATTACATCCACATCTTTCCTGTATGTCTTTTTACCAAAGATAACACTCTAACTGCGAGTCCTGAGCCAACGGGCAATATACCCCAGGCTAACTTCGTCATTGACGTACTCGGCGGGTTTCGAGGGCTCGTACCGCCCTTCGGTCCCTACTTTACCGTCATTGGGCTCTCCCTGTTTGCGACATGAATCGAAGTCAACGATCACTGGAAAAGGACCACCGGATTCTGCATAGTCGAGCATGATGTTGCTTGGATTGATATCTCCCTGTGAAACTGTCTATCAAAGGCCAAGACATGGATTGAAAAGCCGACTTACATGCACATATCCAGACTATGCAGATGCTCCAGACCTTTACGAATCCCCTGGAGAACGGATTCCACATCTAACTCGTCACCGTCATCAACACACTGCTGCAATGTTTTGGAGTACCTCTTCAAGCACAGTCCAGTCATGAAATCTCCCTGTAAGCGGATGCCATGGTAGTTGCAGATGTTTTGGTGAGGATGTTGGGCGAGCTCCTTGTAGGTGTAAGCCTCCTTAATCAACCTATCTGCCAGCTCTGTGGTAGACAGGTCGTTGTCGCTCATCATTGGATGTATTTGATGAAGCACATAGATCGTCCGGGGGCTTTGCCTGGTAATAAGACCGAGGCACAAGTACTCCCTCCGCGAGTTTCGTCATTTCATCATCGTCCTTTTTTGGCAAGGGGCGGTTTTTGTAGAGGAGATAATAATAGTCGTCGGTGTCTCGGAATGTGAGAGTTGTATGTAAGAACTCGTCGCTATCTGTCCAGACGCCTAGGGAGCTGACTAGTTCCCTTCGAGGTGATTCTGACATGTACAGAATATGCAACTGAGTACTCTGTAAGGAGGAATATAAGGAGAAGGCGAGCTTCTGAAGAAGCAGCCAAGTTTCGTAGACTCACCTGCTGGAAGAATCTAGGACGAAGTCAAGAAAAGATGAGAAAATGTTAATGTGAGACTCGGTTATGCTATGTAATCGCCGGGATATTCCCACGATTACCACCGTCAAGAGGTGGGGAACCACGCTATTCCAAGGGTCAAACGGTCAAGGCGATCGCGACCGATTACCTCGGCTTGGCCTTGCGACGCTGCTCACCCTCGGCTCGGTATGACCAATTTGTCCGAGAAATGGAAATTAGCCCCACGCCTGCTCAGGGTGCACGCCTTATGCGCAAACGTCTAGCATGCGAAGCGAAGATCCAAGCTTTAGATGCGAAATACAAGAAGGAGAGGGAACTTGAAGGCGTTGAAAGAGAGGGAAAAGGCGGCAATGGCTGAAAGTAAGGCGAAGGTTAGCTCAGGATGTTAAAATATGACGCAAAGCTGGGGTCTGAGAGGGTCGTTGAGTTCGAGAGGGAGCTAGGAGGTTTGGAAGAGGAGATAAACAGTTTAAGGAGACAGCTGGAAGATAGTCGAAGGGCTATGATCTACTGGTATGTGGTCCTTCTGTCCGAGGATGTCCCCTTGCTCAACTGCCTCTCGGTTTTCAAAGTGATCTTACACTGATATAGAATGGCAATCACACGTCTCTAGAGACCACATTCAAACTACATTATCTGGACTTTCAGAGTTCGCGACACATGAGCTTGTTTCTCGCTGCTTGGAGTTGGCTTAGAGCTGGAGTGGATGGCATCCTATGTATGTATTCTCTGATGTGATCTCTTGTAACATCACTTTGCTACAATCCCTCGAATTGACTACAGTATCATGACTCTACACTACTCATGCTTGTACGAAATTAGAATCCTACTCTTTAATTTCTCTCAGTAATCACTACAAATCCAAATGGAAGAAATTACATTGGACTCACTGTGTAAATTCAAAACACTGACGGTCATGACCGACATCCCTGATGAGACCAAATTTTTGGAAAGAGCGATGTAGCCAATAGATCCGAAGAAGTCGTGCCACTTCCGCCACCGGCGCGACCATCCACAGCCTGTCCATGCCCACACTCCGGTTCATCTTCCACCTCGACCGCTTTGATATATCCTCCTATCCTACTAACCGGACAATTCACAAACGAAATCAGCGTCACAAGATCTTCTCGTGAATGAAGAGTAAGCCGATTGAACATGAGTGGTCGACATTCTTTAGCCCAGTATCGGCAGGTGAGGCTGTAGTTTCCTAGGTGTCTTTTGGCTATTCGGATGCGCTCATTGAGAAAGTGGTTCGAATTTGGATCGTCTGCACGGTCGCCGAGCGCGTCAACGTCGCGATTCCAGTAAGTTGTTGAGTGAGACACGATGGTGTCTGTAGTGGTAGACTTGTAGTCTGAAGTGAGCTGGTCGATGATGTGCTTGAAGAGCTCGGGCGGGAGTTCAGTGGTGGGCGAGGGCATCATTGGGCGTCAATTTGGTGAATGTTTGAGATCCTCTATATGTATGGAGGTATATATAGGCGTCTACATAGTGGAGTACTAGACTCTATACAATTTGCAAACGTTGACGTCGAAACACCCTGAAACATCGAACGTTTGATGATTTTGAATGTAATCGAGGAAATAAGACTGCCAAGCATGCATGCAATCACCACTGCCATTTTAATTTACGCCACCTACCCCACAGCCCCGCATTTTGGAGGGTGAGAAGAAAGCTAAATTATTCTTTGTTCATGCTACTACTGAGCTACGTATAGCCTTGTTAAAAACGTAGTTACACCCATGATCCATGATCCGTCGGACCTTGGTAAGACACTCGTCCTCGCCACTGACCACCAGACCAACACCGCCGCCGGTCGCTCTGAGCCTGACTCACGTCAATGTAGGTGTGTTCCAGTTGATCCACTGAGACGAGGTCCACGGTACTCCACCAAACACATTGTTAGTGGAGAACAAATTAGAGGTGCTAGTAGAGCCTCCCAACAAGAATTTGTCAAAGAAAGCGTTCAAACTGGGAGTCAAACTCGACGGCCACTGACAATGTTGGTGGCCTCCAACTTGTTCAAATCCGTGGTTATTAGGGACACCCAAAGCCTGGTAAACCGTCCTAGCAGCACTGACGCATCCCCAGGAACTGAGGGGGCTTAACCAGACGAAATCGGTGTTTTCGAACGAGATCAAACCACGAGGAGCTACCATGGCGAGTAGGAGGTGGTGGTCGTAAGGAAGTTGGTTGAGGTTATTGACATAGTTATTGAATGAGGCAGAGAACCAGTCGTTCTCGCCAACGATTTCGGTAGCGGTCTGCACCACGGCCCCCTTGTCTTGTTCGAATTTGGATAGACGCCAGCATGCGTCACCGCCAGAACCGGATTCTTGAGGGATAGTCAGGGCGATTCTGGTCTCGAAAGCACCGGCCTATACTCAAGGTCAAACGGAAGCCATAGAGCTGAAGAAAAGCACTGACCATGAGAGCCCCTTTACCGTCCCTAGAGCATCCGGTGACGGCGATTTTCTGAGTGTTGATATTAGCCGCGGGAGTAGATTCCAGCGCGTCAATGATTCGGGAGACACCCCAAACCCAGGCAGTCATAGCAGAGGCATTATGAGAAGAACCGTAAAGGTTGTAGAAAAGCCCAATACCACGGCTACTGGCAGAGTTCTGTTGTGCCATGTCGGAGTTGGAGTAGGTAAGTTTAGCAATCTGGAATCAAGGAAAAAGTAAGATGACTGATGATTGGCAAGATGCATGCGGCTTTACTCACCCCGGCTGGGATGGGAATACTGCCTCCTTCGTCTGTTGAACAAAAATAAGATGAAGATATACACAGCAAATACGGATAAAGGACTTGCATGCTATAACAAGCGGCCACCCGCCACTTGGAGCTGTTCCCGAAGGGTATGTAATCGTCGGGCTAAACTTTATAGAAGAGCCACCATTGGACGCAGTGATGGCCAAAGTCCCAGTCGTCCCAGACTGGGTAAATGTGGCGGAAAGAGATGATGGCTTAGGAGGCAGCGAACCAGCTTCATAACCTTGAATAAGGGAAGCAATCTGAGCACGACGACAGGCCCAGTCCTCTTGCGTCTGCACGGGGGTGCCGTCGTCGAAGAGGAATGGGTTAGGGAGGGCAGCGTTGTTGTAACCCGAAATCGTGAGTGGAGTCGAGCATGTACCGGGGACAGATGAACCGCCTCCGGGGTTGGAGGTACTTGTGGGAGGAGAGCTAGTAGAGGTGGAGGCTGGTGTGGTGGGCACCGGGGTGGTTGCCTGCGAGCTTGTAGTAGGAGGTGGAGCTTGTGTACCTGGGAGACATTGACTAGAGTGTGATGTCAGTGTGAAGGTCATGGATAGATGTAAAAAATCATACGAGTAATAGGGGTTGATTACTGTGCAAACGTTGCCCGAGATACAAGCTATATGAGATGGCAATGAGATGGAGTACTTTTTGTATCAGAAAAGAGAGCTCTTCGTACTTTTAGCGCCATTCCATCCAATACCACCACATTGCCCTAAAAAGACCTACATGTCAGACAGTTTGTTACAGAAAGCCAGCAAAGCACATACTCACCCCATTGAGGCGATTGAGCACGCGAAAGTTGAGCGACAGCACAGGCAGAGCCAAGTCGGATAATCGTTGAGAGCTTCATCACGACGATACAGAGGGGTGAGCCTGTAGAAGCTATGTCGTCGACATGCTTTTTATACTGCTCTAGAATGCCAGCGGACTGACCAGTCCCGGTCAGCGGACATGGCTACGTCTCGGGACTGAAGAAGCTTCGCAAAACCAAGTTCGGTTCGGAATCTGGGACGTCAATTCAAAGCTTGTCGCTGACGCGTCTGTATTGGGTCTGTATCGTAGAAAATCTCCGAATTGTCAGGCCGCCGAGATGCACATATACGGTCCGCGACTTGCCACCGGGAGAGAGTCGGAGATGAAGGTAAGTAAACTGTGTTCTAGAGGATATGATATATTGAGGATGTCAAGCCAAGAGTATGCCAACTTACGACGAAGAACATTTTTTGCAACTTTAAACCGACTTTGGACAACCTCCTCGAAGCAGCTGACCAGAATTCTTCCGACAAGTTCCCAGCACTGTCACCAGAGATGATGCGAGCAGTGTCGGCAGCTTTACAACTTTTTGTGTACAGCGAGCAGAGATGGTTGTAACTTTCTGGTCGGCATGCAGTGAAACAGGAAAAAGTTGGCTCAAGGTGCCGCTATTGCCGCCGCAACAGTTCGTCACGTGTAACCTGAAGCCCCTAATCTCGCGAGAGTGTTTCCAATTGTTTTGAGGCATACATGTTGCTTGGGGTTGTTGTGATATCATGACGCCCTTCGGTATGTGCATGTTCACGGCCCCCGGGTAGACGCAGTAACAAAAGAATACGAGCTATACCACCGAGTCAACTCCGTACGCCATAGATGTACAACGTAGACCGTTCTATCACCCCGGCGTAAATCTAATTCAACAAACACAAGCATCATCCACGTAAAATCGGGATAGAGGAAGGCAGTTTTTGACGTCTACCCCAATCTGGTGGAAGTTGCAAAGTACTGTGCAATAATCGATTAGCTACTCCTTTAGTACTATGGTGTTCATTCCGTTAAAAAATAAATTTCGAGCTTCGATTTCCTGACTTTTGCGATTTCCGACCTTTCCGACTTTCGCCATATGTGCGCTCCGCCACTCAGTCCTCACTTGCTTTAGAAACTGGTGTTCAGAGGGCATCAGATGGTAGTTAACAAATGTCCATGGTGAAATATAACGTCGAACGAAAAGAAGAGAAAATGAAACGACTTAAGAAAACAGAAAGAACCAAACTATAGTCACTGTTAACTTTCGCAACTGTTACTCTACCAGTATCTCCTCCCTTCCCATCCTGGTAGATATGCCTCGCGTCTTTCTATTCGGTCAGAGACTGCTGCTAGCGAAGATGAAGCGAAGGAATACTTGGGTAAGTTGATAGTGCAACTTCAATATTCTTCAATGAGTCAATGACCGCATTGAGGAGCTGCAAATGGGTATATTGAGTGTCCGGTCTTTTAGGTAGATGTTCAAGGGGTTTGTTTATACGAGTACGTTAGCTACAGAGCATTGCCGGTTCAGGAACTATGGAGAAAGGCAAGAGCGACGACGTTGCGGCCAAAGTCAAGCTGAAGTGACGGATTTCACATCACATGTCATGCACGTGGTCACGCGTCAAGTGAGACGCGTCTACTAGTACTTCCCATCGCCCCAAACACCTTTTTCGACGATTTAACGGAGCGGATTGTCCTATAGATGTATTTAAAAGAGATATTCAAAAGCCCAGGAGCGTTGAAGGGCTAATTTCCAGTATTATTCTCGGTCCGAGCTCGGAAAGTCGGAAATCACAAACCTTTGAAGCTGGGAGTTTATTTTTTTTAACAGAATGAACACCATACACCATATATTACTGCTATCTGGAAACCTAAAGGGAGACAGCTGGAAATCTTGCAATGCATGAGGGAGGAAAATGGAGGCTCCTTATCATCACTTTTGCGAAAGAAGACTTGACTCTTGAAGCTTGAACGAAGTGCCAGTGAGGTACTCAGGAACTCGAAGCTTAAGGTACCAGTATAGTGGTACAGCTGTGGTTAAATTCGTGAACTAGTTGGAGTACCAAAGAAGCTGCGAAGACTTGCGAATCAACGATATCATGGAGCGGATTAAGCTTCCCTCATATCAGTGCTTTGCATGCCGCTTTGACCCCCCCCCCTTGACCTACGTGTAAGCACATATATATGACATAGCGTTCCACGGGTACCTCGGAGGGTTGTAAGTATTATCTCTGGGAGGAAAAGAAAGAAAGAAACACATACCTATCACGGTGCGTACTACCGATCCAAATACCTGCGCGGTATATGATAATTTTGTCAGCAAAGATACATCTGAAACAACACAGTAAACAACTGTACCTTGTAGAGCATGTAGGCATACGAATTAACTAGAATATCTGGATATATGCACATTTCGTGAGCAAAGACATGCATCAAACGACACGAAGAAGCTTACCTCTATAGTGTCCAGAGTCGCTTGTGGCTAAGAATAGCAGAGCCATTCTCTACGAGAAGAACTCTTGAGCCACTGCTGCTAACACGGTGCTGAGTCCAAGTAAGTAGATAGAGTGAGAAACCTGCAAAGAAACAGCTAGGTTCGAGAGGCGTCTAGGTTCGTGCATATCTCTGATCGCCTGTAGCGCGAAGAACAAGACGTGGATCTACAGTGACATGCGATAAGGCTTCGATAAAAGGCTATCGAAATTTCTTTCTTATCTTGCCGCAGCGCTCTTTTTTTTCTTTTGCTTTTTGAGGGCACCCAAAAAACAAATTGCTCAGAGAAAGCGGGACAGAAGGTCAGAGACAGAGGATCTCACTGCTCAGCGGAAAAAACATGCAGACTGCGGCGCTCTTCACGGAAGGAAAGTCGTGAGAAACCTTGTAATTGCTGGATTTGACACTGACGTTATCTTCTCATTGACGTTTTCGAAATTCTTGGATTCTTGGATATTTCATTTGTAAGTCTGTTCTTATATGCGGTGTCTCGCACAATCTCTCTTATCTTCGTCCCCCCGCACTTGTACGCGTCGTCGTCGTTGGCCGCGATGAGCAGCACCGCTACTTCGACATCGCAGGCCGACTACTACACCACAAACAACCTCGCCCCTCGCTTGCCCAAGAAACACCACACTAAGCGTTCAAAAGCAAACGTACCCAAATCCAAATCTTCTTCCTCATTGTTCACGCCAGCCCAGGTGCCATTAGTCATTGGACCCTCCGCAGCCTGTTCACATCCTACTTTGGTGTCCTCAAAGTCGTCTGGTTTCTCCAAGTCATTCAAGCTCTCCAAGTCTTCGCCCTCGTTGTCTACTTCGACCTGTCCGTTTCCTTATACCCGCGCCTCCTTCTTTACTCCTATGCGCTCCGATAGCGAAGATGAGGATGAGATGATTTGCACGTCCTGGCCAGAGACCTCTCGTCAACGCTCGACTTCACCACCTCCTTATACATCCTCTCCTTATGCCTCATCTTCCTCGGTCAACCTCAACGGCGATAGCACAAAGTCAAAAGCCAGCTTCCGGACAAAGGTGTTCGAATTCGCCAGCGGGAAGTCTCTCACTAGTCGGAGCAGGGAAAAGTTGATTAGTACGAAGCAGGGAGAGAAAGGCGCTGGAGAGACTGAAACTGAGATTGATGAACCAGTGAGTGGCATTCTTTGTATCTTTCAGTCATTCTGCAGCACCATACTTTTACTCTGTCCGTATTTCTTTTGCTTCTTTTGCCTTTTAACTGTATGCGCTCTGACATGCGCATACATACCGACCTATTTGGTGCATGCGCTGTTTTATGACGAGTTTTTCTCTTTGATATGCCTGTCCCTTCACCGCCGTCTCCCTCGGATTATTTATAAATCTTCATCCTTCTTTTCCTTATCTATTTTCTGCCTGCCGCTCTCACATTCTCAAATTGCGCAATCTCTCTGGATTGTTCTGCTATCTTCATTCAATACCCTGAAACATTCCGCTCCCCTGCATGCTTATCGGCTGCGTTAACCGCGTCATTCCCCTTTGTATATACCACTTCCGCGCACACGTTTCTCTTATCCTGGTGTCATCCGTATTTGGGGTACTCAATATATCTTTCAGCCGCGGCACCTACCTACAACCCGAAATCTTCCCTCTACACCACCTCTTATACCCCCAAATACCCTTCAGCAGCGAATAACGCCTCTTCTGTTCGAGTTTTCACGATGGTTGTCCATTGTACCCGCCTTGGTTGGGTTGTTTTGGAATGTGTATCTGATGTGGGATCCATCTGGTTTTGACGTCGATGGCGATGCCAACAGTGGACCAGGTCGACCCATGCCCCGGATAGGATGGATTATTTCATTAGTGCGTTGTGGGTAAGTAGCTTTGCTGAGGCTTTTCCGCGTCTTCATTTACTCACTCTCACCTTTTCGCAACACAGGCCCTTTTAACAGGCTGGCAATGCCTCTTCTTAACCACCGGTCTCCTCGCTCGTTGGCGATTATACTATCCTCCTCTCGCTACCCTTATTCGTTTATTGGCTCTACAAGCCATTTGTTGGCCCGCGACGCATTTTACGTTGAAGGTATGCAATGTGGGAGTTCGACCTGTGTTGACTTGGGCAGTAGTTGGGACGACTACTTGTGCGAGTCGGAGTGTGCAGGTTTGGGTGACGAGTAATTTGTGGTGGGAGGAAGCAAGAGAGGGTGCTGCGTCGGCGGGGAGAGAGTCGGGACCGGCACTGCCAGGTCTGGGTCAGGGACCGAATGGGATGGGGAATGGGATACATGGACATGGGCCTACGTCGATGAAAAGCAAAGAGAAAACTTCGAGACGCAGATGGGCTTTGTCGGCCGCAAGATGGGTCTGGGCATGGGCATGGGTATGGGGTCTGGAGAGTGGAGTCTTGCAGATTGGTATAGGTTTAGAGGTGGGAAGTGGGGTGGGAGAAGGTGGGATTGGGATGAGGTTGTGTGGAAGTGTATGTTTCCTGCTGGCGTGGTTTATTGTATCATGGCTTGGGCGGGAGAGGTTAGGAGGGAATGGGGTGGGTGTTGATGCTGACTTGGTGAAGGCGAAGGACGAGGATGTTGGCCTGATGAAGAGAGATTTAACTTTCTTCATATCCTGTTGCTGTTCTCTCGGATTGGTATCTCTCCCTCTCTCTCTTTCTTTCATTTACACATACACGCTCGCTTTAACGAGATGCATTGACTCCCCGGGACACTTTTTGCTGTTTATTGTTACTTGCGCTACTGGCTTCCCTGCAGTTGCTTTTGTATTTTTGAAATGACTTCCAGATTCTGATGCCCTTTCCTTCTTGCAAGCTATGCCATTCGTCAGGGTTCTCTTGTGCCGCTCTTGCCATTGGTGTCTACCATATGCATCCGTTTCACATTGTTCCCTTGTCTTTCACTTTCACATACTCGCAACTCGTCTTCTGCTTCCCTCGTCCGCTTAAAACTACATCGTATTCCTATCATTATTATAGACTATTCGTTCTACGTGTGTACGTTCTTTTTCTTCTTTCTGTTTTTGCCTCCGCCTCGCGTGTAAATGACTACCTCTGGGTATATATTTTGTAGGTTCGTTATTACCACGTTAAATGTTATCTCTCCAAGTATCATATCTCTTGTCTGACGACACTGCTTCCTGCCTTTCGCCTATTGTTTGCCTATTGTCGCTTGCACGCCGAAAATACAAAAATATCCGCTCGGCAGAAAGGCGTACGGAAACACAGATATCACCTTGGGCGGCAATGCATATTTGGAAAGATTTTTGGGCAAACGAATTTATGCTCGGCGCCAGAGCTGCTCCATATGGCGGTTCGGCCTCAAATCGGTCCCATATGGAGTAGACCCAGGGAGCAAAAATGACAGTGAAAAATCCGAAATTTAAGTTTTGCACAGAGTACAGCCCTTTGCATATTATTCTGGATGTCGCGATCCGTGGCGACCCCTGTTTATTTGTATTTGTCTGTACCTTCCAATAGATTTCCCTTGAATATAATCGTTTCAATGCCAGCGAAATTCTACATGGATGACCTAGTGATGCCCAGCCGTTGACTCGAGAATGATCACCAGTGTCGACCCCAGACTCATCCAACCACACAATGTACTCCTTCGGAATGCTTCCATATTCTCCAATCCATGTCGCCTCCAGTAATGCATCGTGTTGCGCGGCCTGATACGAGATTTTCTTATTGGTAATCGCCATCTGTGTTAGAGCTCGACTCAAAGTTGCCAATGAAACATCAACTTGACGGTCGTCCCACAGTTTGTCCTGGATCTCATCGAGATATAGGGTGGGGTCGGCATCTAGTATCCCTTGAATGTATGCCCTGTCTTCGGGTTTCAAGAGCTTGGGACGTCCATAAGGAAGAGCTGATGAATTGACAACCTCTCCAGTGTTACGATAGAGGGAGAGTAAGGCGTAGACAGTCTGATTACAACAGCCAGCAAGTTTCGCGATTTCTGAAATGGGCATATCGTCCTTCCACCACTGGATCATTCGCTTTCGAAGTTCTGTGCCCAGTGTCCTCGGCATGCTGCTTTGTAGGTAGACTGATGCGTCATCATCTATTGCGAAATCTATTGATAGGTACTGACAAATACAAATAAACAGAGGTCGCCGCAGACCGTGACATCCAGAATAATATGCAAAGAGCTGTATCTCTGGAAATATGCAATGCCGCCCAAGGTGTATCTTATATCAGTAGTAGTGATGTGATCTATCCGTCGAGCGGATATTTTTGTCTTTTCGGCGTGTTGCCGTGTAGAGTGTGGTAGTATACCCACACTATATTTGTTCCTGGTAAGCATTGACATATTGACATACTACTGGCGATATTTCTTTGTGTCTGATGCGTTGTCTTTACAGTCCATTGTTGCTCCCTTGTCTACACCTTCCTCGTTGATCCTTACCCTTTCAAACATACGTACATCGGCGTTTTCATCAGTACGTTGTCCATCAGCTGCCAGCACCTGCCACCGTGCTCGACGGTCTGACATATATTTTTTGAGTGTGTTGAGCGTCTAAATGTCTGAAGTTGATCTACGGTCTACCCATCATTTGATAGTCAACGTACCGGTGACGAGCGAGGCTTTCAGAAGTACTACTGCCTGTCCTTACTACCAGATGGTCCAGTTTTTTGTTCATTACTCTCCCAGTAGAGTCAGGAGTCTATCTGGTCATTGTTAAACGTTAATCCTTTGAAAAAAGAACTGCAGGTTACCTCGTTCCGTTGCCATATATGGAATCATACTGGTAGAGATCATATACTAGGAATCAACCAGCTGTCTTCTTTGATGTTTCATTGGGTACCTTAACACGCAGTACGGTACATAATCAAGCCGAGACCTCCATTGTCCTCTTTCTGCTCTTCCTCCTGTCTCCGGTGTCAGTGAACTAATCTCCGTTAACTCTCACTGGTACCTACCTGGTGCCAGCACACGGTGCCTTTCTGAAAGAAGTGAACTAGTTCTTGGTACGTTGTCCAACAGTCTGTTTGAACTGACCTGGCGATTCTTACTCCGTTTAAATTTCAGTTGAGAGTCTTCAGTAGCTCTAGGATGTCGTTTTCCGACGCCGTGACGGTCTTGATAGATGATTTCAATATGGCGGACGTCCAATCCATGAGCTGGCAGCGTGTAGACAGCTCGAAATCTTCCCTCAGCCCTCTCTATAACCAGACCCTTGTCAGGACAGCCGTAGATTTGAGTCAAGAAAGCGGCACCGCCTATGTTCTCGATGGTAAATGACCGAGTTCAAATCGTTCTACCCATCATGGCCCTCATTGACCAGTACTTACTACGGCTCATACTAATCCAGGAAATACTGAAACAGCATTCTTCGGAATAACACCCAACTCTTCTGCGCCACAACATTTAAAGTAATATACCTAGCCTCTGGTCGAACCGAGACGGCTCAATATCGAGCTCCCAACACCATGTGTCAATTCTACGCTTCGTACACTTCGAATAGTCCTGGAGGAATTGCTCTTGAATTCCGAGAGGGGACGCAAATCGACTACATACTGGAGAAAGCCACCAATGCGACTGATTTGCGCAATCGGACCATCCTTGTGGACGATTCAAACCCGGAGATAAAATGGAATGGGTCATGGAAGATGGATTCGAACCAGGACTTGAACCCTTCATTCGTGAATGTGACTCGGGATTTTGGCATGGCGGATGATAAATCTCCCATACCTGCGATGCAACCCCATGGTGGAGGAATTCATGGTAGTGTGAGTGAAGGTGACTCCTTCGTGTTTCAATTTGCTGGTAAGATATTTTCTAGTGTTACGTGATCTTTGGGTGGCGGTATGCTGATCTCGTACATTCTGAAAGGAACATCTATCACAGTTGCAGGAATCAACCCAGTTGTTTCTAACGCTGTTCTATCCATGAGCTTTATGCTGGATTCGGAAACCACATATCAAGACTTCTCCGCTGATTCATCGTGGTCATTCAACAATGGTACTCGGCAAGGGTATCCTCATTTTATCTACTTCCAGAACAAGACACTTGAAGCTGGGAATCATACACTTTTTGTCAACGTCACTGGTGTACAAGGAGACGTTGCAGCAGTCATTGATTATTTGACTTACACTCCAACCTTTACTAATTTGCTCGGGAAACCTGATTTTTCACCCACTACTAATGAGCCTCCCTCTTCGATTACGACTACTGGTAATGACGCCGGGCACGGCGATTCCGGTGGTCCAGGCAAAGGGATGATTGCGGGGGCTGTAATTGGAGGCGTTGCCTTCGTAGCACTGGTGCTAGGGGTTTGGTACTTGCTTCATCGACGTCGAAGCGCCCATCGGCGTGAATACATTCAAGAAAAAGATGGCGAGGATTCCACGAAGTCTCTTCAAGGTACGTCCTCTGAATCGTCAAATTCCTTTGCTAGAACATCCGGTAACTGTCATGATTTCATAGCGCCAAGGCCATTCTTGTTGCCTATGCCCGTTGCTTACCAGAACTCCAAAGGAGATTCTTCGCCTCCTCAAACAGCAAGTTATCAGGAGCAACGGCGTGAAGAGCGGCGGGAATCCAAGGCGACTACCATAGTCCTTGCGGTTAATTATGACGGTACTCGTGATGTCCAAGAAATTACGCCGCCTAGCAGCTCCAGGCTAGAGCAGTTCGCCCTGATACCGACTGAACCGACCAACCGAAACCCGGAAGATCAAGCCGACGACCCAGTAGCGGATACACAGATGTCTGAGGTGGCAACATCGATATCAAGAGGCCATGGCACTCCCGACACTCAGGTCTTGGAATCACAGATGAGGGAGATTCAGTCGAAGGTAGAGATGCTTTCGACAGAGATGAGCAGATACATGATACCTCCAGCTTACGAAACAAACGCGACGAATGTTGTAGACACAAGCAGGGTCGAAAGCTGATTAATGAGAACGCGTGCAAATTCATGGATAGTCATGGGCCATCTCGAGCTGAAGAAGGGCAGAACACACACAAGTGAATGCCGGACTACCCGGGATTAAGTGCATGCGGTGGTCGACGTGAATGGCATGGATTCAAATTGCACGGCCGGGGTGAGTGCATATTTGGACGAACTTTTTGGAGGAGAATAAACCTCGGGTTTTTCAACGGCACCGAAACTACCCCATATAGAAGGTCGGCCTAGATTCGGTCCCACATGGGGAAATCCGGCCAATGTAGAAATACTCGAGATTTACTCCTGCTCAAAAACGCCTGACAAAAACGCACTCATCCCGGCCGTGTTGGGAAACATGGACAGGTAATGCGTCCTCCTCGTGCGAGCACGATACTGTATGGCTGGTCAGTGTGTAACCTGTCCGCCCTCCAGAGTTCAAATAAAGTTCGTAGAGCAGACTGTCCGAGTAAGTACCCACTAGATCAAGACATTTGCTAGGTGTTGGTAAAGTTGTAAGTTTGCGTTGCCTGTTAACCGTTGCAGAGAAATCCGAGTCTAAAAGGAGGGACTTAGTGTTAGGATTAGGACCAATGTTTCCATCGTTCTAGGCACCAGCATTAGACACTCTCGCTGCCACAAAACCCAAAAGACTCACTCATAATCGTCTTATTCGTGCTTCCAACCCTTCCATTGAGACCCCAGCATTTTTCCTGCGTGCTTAGTAGGAATTTCAGTGCGTCCCATGTCGCTATCCAAGAATACTGTACCATTTCGACCAAGTGTTCGGTCGGGGAGCGTTATGGTTTGAACTTGGGCGTTAGTTCGAATTACCATAAAGGGAAGGTTGCCGGCAATGCCGCCACTCCCATGGCCCTTAACGCCCAAATTGCCGTTATGAGATGCAAAAAACCAAATGTTCAGAGGGGTCGTGTTATGCGTTACTGAACACTTGGTCGAAAATACATGATCTGCTTCCCGGCGGGCAAGAAGAAGACTTCACAGAAAGGCTGTTGAGCAGTTTAGTCCTATTGAAGGGTTTTCATAGGTGCGTCTTCGTTTGGTCTTCGTTTTCTCTGTCTACAACTTAAATCTAAGTATTACTTTCTGCACACCCAAGCACCCAAATGTTGCAAGCAGAAGAGTTGCCGACATTTGTTTCGGCTCCTCAGAACATGCTGTGTTCCCGTGACCGCGTTGTTCCTCTCTCTCGTACCGCGACCTTTTCAGCCATATGGTCGTATCTCTCCACTACTATGTTGTGTTATTCTCCCAAGTACCCACTCTGAGGTTGACTCGAAGACTGGACCCATTGCTTTTATGAGGCCTGCAAGAACTCCATGCGGGAAGATTCCTGCGCTTATCAAATTTTCAATGCTTATCACGAAGGTCACGACTGACGGCATATAAAGGGGAGATTCCGAACGAGTCATCCTTTGCTTCGAGCCAGCATGGAAAGAGACTCCCAATACCACCAGCTTTCCAAAGCTGATGTAGACGAAAACAACAGACATCATACCCACTCGCAACGAAGACACAAGCGTCTTGGACGGGTCTTGCTTGCATGTCTGTCAACAGTTGCCGTCTCCCTTTACTTTTATTCTTCTTCTCGAAGATTTCCGTTTGCTAGCTATGCTTCATCCCAGCATACCCCCGAGCTTCTAGACACTGCAACATGGGACAGCAGAATCCCTTTAGAGCAGTGCACGCAACCTCTCGCACCTACCGCCAAACCTCCCGCACCAATTAACCTTTGGGCATCCCTCACCGTCTCAGAAAGCACTACTATCCAAGCATGGCTTGAAAAACCCGAAAGGGGACTCAACCTCACTCGAGTTTCGTCGTCATCCAATTCCTTCAAATCTCCTTCCTCTCTCGCACACAACTCTATCTTCATTATCGAGGCCTATCGTCCGTCCAAGGCGGAGGCCCTTGCTTATCTCGACTCTTCTGATCCTTACAAAGAAGCACCACCCAAGAGATATGCGCGAGTGACTATCCATCACGGAGCAGAAATGCCGACTCCGGTGATAAGGGACTATCTTGTTGGTCCGATCCCCGTTGGGAAGGAGACAGAGCTCAAGCCATTGAAGGAAATTTATCATGCCGAAAATGGCGAGATTCCATGGAATGCAAGAGGATTTTTGGATGGGAATGATTTCAATATGTTGTGGAATAATGAGACGGATGAGTTGATCGAGGTTATGAAGGTGTGTCGGCTTCGTTCTTCTTCTATCTCTTTAGCTCATTTCATTCTAGGAGCTCTTCAATGCGACTTTCGGTGGCCCCGAAGGCGACAGCCTCGTTGCTGGTGGCTCTGGTCCCTTCTCCTTTGACGGTTCTTTCCGACGATTATGGCTCAGTTGGAGACGCAATGTCCCAGGCCCATGGCTACACCCCCTCAATTTCTTCCAGTACATCGACATCAGTGGTACAGATCCGGCTCAATGGAAAATCCTCAAAATTGTGTATAACTGGCAAGTCTTCCAGGGTATAGGGGAGTTTGTAGAGGCTTGGAGAAATGGCGAGTTCTAGTCTGTATGCAATACATTCGATGCTGATTATCGTCTACTGTTCGTCTATAGGAACACTTATTCGCAACCCTCCCCTTGAGTCCTCCTCATCCAATCATAATTGGACCCAACGCACACGTACTGGTCTTGTTCGTGATCTTGACCACCTCCCCGGCCCTCGTTCCGTCTCTTTCGCCGGCCTTCGTTTCCGTGTCGATCTCCCTACGCAGTTTGTCTCCTGGATGGGCTGGTCATTCTATCTGTCCTTTGATAGAGACATGGGCCTCTCGTTGTTTGATATCCGTTTTCTCTTCGACTCCTCATCCTCCAACAAGTCCAATCACACCCAACCCGGAGGCCGTCGAATAATCTACGAACTCTCCCCTCAGGAAGCTCTCGCCCAATACGCCGGTAACGACCCCATGCAGACTACTACTGCATGGTTGGACAGGTTTTTCGGGATGGGTGGTGGAGCTAGGGATTTATTGGAGTATTACGATTGCCCTGCGGAAGCTGTTTATCTACCAGTTGAAACAAGAAGTCCGACGGGGACGATTAGGAGGGAGCGGGCGATATGTGTGTTTGAGAGCGACAGTGGGAGGCCGATTACTCGACATACGGGATGGATGGAAGGAGAGTTTGGTGCGACGAAAGGGTATGTCTTGACAGTGAGGAGTATCAGTACGGTTGGCAAGTGAGTTCTTTTTCTTGTTCTTCTGAGAAAGTCTGAATTCTGATGGACTTGCCTTGACTTCCCTACAGCTACGATTACAGTAAGTGTCACGGGTCTGCTCTACTACATGGTCGTGTATCTATATGCTGATCTTGTCGATCTCGCTGGTATCGAAATCGTGTCGTCTTAATCATGTTTGGCAGTCGTATGTATCAATTCCATTCCGTTAACTCTTTCTCTCACTTACCATTACTCTCGAAACATAGTTCGATTACATGTTCCATCTAGACGGAACGATAGAAGTTCGGGTCTCTGCTTCTGGATACTTGCAAGGTGGATTCTGGGAGCCGAAGCAGAAAGGATATGGAGGGAGGATTAGGGACTCAACGATGGGAAACTTGCATGATCATGTTATCAATTTCAAGTAAGTGCACTGCGGCGTACCTCGTCTCCGGATCTCTCTGATATTCTTCCCCATATCAGAGTTGACTTCGACATCGCTGGCACCTCCAACTCCCTCTTGGAAACGACCACATCCCAGGAAACCGTTACTCAGCCGTGGTTCGACGAAGATTGGGGTAACGAGGTCATCCAACAAAAAATCCATAAACGATTTATTGAAAACGAGAATGAGGCTTTGTTGAAATATCCTAGGAACTTCCAAGGTGGATATGCTATTGTTAATCAGGAGGAGAGGAATAGCTGGGGGTATCCGAGGGGGTATGCGATTCATCCGGGATATTCGCCAGTGCATAATGTGAGTGTTACTCCATAGACATTCAAGCCTCCGTACTGATTTCATCTGGTATGATATGTAGACTGTCATCGGCTCTAAACGTCTGTTGAATAACGCCGACTGGGCTCGATATAATCTCGCTGTGTCCCAGCGCAAAGATACCGAACCCTCCTCTAGTTCAATGTGGAACATGAACTTACCAGGAAAACCAGTAGTGGATTTTCACAAGTTCTTCGATGGTGAGAATATCACCCAGAAAGATCTGGTTGCTTGGGTCAATGTTGGATGCATCATTTGGTAAGTGGTTGTACGATTTGCTACTCGAAAATTGGGCCGTATGTGTACTGATGATTCCTTTCTGGAATTTTTGTTTCTAGCCTCAAGCAGAAGATTCTCCGAATACTAAAACCAATATTGCTATGTCCAGGTAAGCTGTCTACCCGACCGTAACACGATGCTGAGTCTAGACGTTCGCTGATTAAATTATCGCCAACTCAGTTTCATCTTGACCCCCCTAAACTACTTCGACTCGGATATCTCCATGCAATCATCCAACGCTATCCTCCTCAGCGTCCCTCAAAATCCTGAGGACCCGTTCACCTTTGATGACTACGGCGTTCAACAGGATTTCAGCTGTATCCCGGAGCCGTTGAAGCCATTTGAGTATTCGACTGTTCAATTGTTTGATTTGGATGGGAAGAAAGTTAGCGGGGATGCAAGGAGTATGGAAGACTTGAGAAAGATGGCTGAGTTGTTCCATAGGGTTAAGATTGAGCATTGATAGGTTCGCCGTCATGGGTCCTCTAGGTGAGGTTTGAGATGACGAAAATCGTGGGTGCTGTTGTATTAAGCTACATAGGAAAGGATTGACTTAAGAGTTATCATGATTGGTGAGATCGGACTCAATACCCTCTGCCGCCTGAGACTGTAGACGCAGGCGCGGTACTGCTCGTTCCGCTCGGACAGAAGTGTTACGCATGACTGTTGCTTTGAAATCACCTGTCCATATGGAATCAAGAACATGATTGGTGGCAAAACTGACGCTGGGAAGTCCTCGATCCTCGAAAACTTACTTTGTATTGTCCGGTCTTCTAGCGTTCTTCATCAACGGTTCCTGCTCCACTAGTCGTCAACGGCATGATCCTCGAGAAGTTCTCCGACAACTGTTCGGCCTTGATAACTGCATCTTTCAATAAAGGCCCAAGTCAACTTGCCCAAAATGGAAGCTAGAGCCCACGATCATCAGCTCGATTTTTGATAAGTTTTTGAAGTAAATTTTCTTGTCAGGCACTCGTCGTAGAGCATAGGAGGGCAAAGCCTCGGCTACAATCAGGAAAAATGACAGGTGAGTCTCGGATTCCTGGATCCTAACCTGCGTCTTGTACTTATAGTGGCTCCAAGTCGTCATTAGCAAAAGGCCTCCTGAAAGCTGAGAGCTCCGAGTCGAGCTTTATAGCGCCAGGTCATTCAAGTTCCTATCCCTAAGGATCTCGTCTTCTCATCCAATGGGCTTCTCTTTATCTATCCAATCCCAGGCCCGAGAGAAAACAGACTCGTGAGAGGATGATGTTTGTTTGTATACTCAACAAATCAAAGCCTTCAATGATATATGACCTGGTTTGATTCGTCCTTGATGAACAGTACTGAGGATATTGCAGAATCTCACAGTCTCACTCCATGTTTTCTCTCATGTTCGTGTACTCAGCGGATTCGAGACAGGTCTCATTTAGGTATACGCTGCGTAATGTTGATACCATCCTCGTGTCCTTCCGTGAATGAAGCTGTGTTTCTCACCAAGCTGTATTAGACATACAAAAAAAACTTTCAGACTATGTGATTCCTTCTTCTGGTTCCCTTTCCTCCCACTACCACTGTGTATGCCCTCTCCTTCTGTCCACCATGTCGACCTCGGACTTTGGCAATGGTCTACATCGATCTAGGAAACTGGAGGTTGCATTAGGGGTGACAATGCTTGGTTTGGTCTTCTCCTCTGTGTACGTGCTGCCCAGGGTATGTTATCAGACGTAAAGTGACCATTTGACGACGGTAGATTATACGGCATCACTCTTTCGCAGTTGTACACGTACTATAGACGCTTTCCAAGAGACCCTAAAAGTATAAAGGCGTTAGTGAGTTCTCCCATTCACGGCTCTTCTCATCTATCACTGCGGTTGACTTAATTTATATCCAAAGGTGGTTTTCATAGCGTAAGAACAATAACACGATTGGTTTGGGTTGGAGTCTGATTTCGAGCAGTATTTTCGACGCTGCGTCGGTGGTGTTAGTGTGTCATGCGTGCTGGTACTATCTAGTTACCAATGGGACATCATCTCGGTCCGTTTGGTGAGCCTTATTCAAGTATGACCATTGACACGCTCACTAATTACGTTGACTACAGGAGTCTCAATGCAAGTCCTTTTATCCATCTTAGTGTACCAAGAGGATGAGTTGACGAGATCACGATGCCTGCTGCAGGTGGAATACCTGATATCTGTATGTGATATCCCACTTTTTATAGCTTGAACGTTGCTCAACTCTACTGGTAGATGTTTATTTCCGCCATCGCCGAAGGGTACGTCAAATCGAAGTGTGAGTATCGAGAGCGTGACTGACATCGTGTTCAGGTTCATGATTTACCGAGTTTGGTTGCGTGCGTGTTATCCGACAGTATACAAAGGTTGGCACTCACAACGCTGGTGTTCGTAGTAAGCTGTCATCATCATCTACTGACAATCTTCTTGGTGAGTGCCAGTACTGAAGCTGCTTTATCCATTCTTCATGCTTGTTCAATTGGGTCCCGTAGCTGTCATTCGCTCTGTTACATTTCAGTGAGTGAAAATTACTATTCTTTGCGGCCTGCACAGACTCAGTTATACCTTCCCTAAGTCAGCGGACAAGGTATGAAAGGATACCACTTCTTGACAAGAACATTTTAATGAACAAATATACAGTCTCTGCTGCGGAATTTCTCAAGCTGGAGAAGTTCGCGAAGTTCGGCAGTAGCAAGGTGTGTATCTAGACATCTCCACTACTATTGACTGACGCGTACATGTAACACAGATTCCCAGTGTGCTTCGTTTGAGCAGTGCTGCAGTATGTGACACAGGCATTGCTATCTCCTTGTGTTATTTTCTGCAGCAGAAGCGCACTGGGTATAAGAGGTTTGTTCGCACTGAACCTTTTCAATTCACACACGGCTTATCTTCAACTTTTCTCAAGGACCGACGAAATTATTGACCATCTCATGCTCTTCTCCATCAACTCAGGCTTGCTAACAAGTTTGACTTCAATCGCTTGCTTGATCACTGTAAGTTATAGATGTGTTAGTTCGCTGTTATGCTTCGCTCAGACCAACATCGGGTGTGCTATTTAGTACCTCATCGTTCCGAAGACGTGGGTGTACATTGCTCTCTGCTTTCTCATCAGTCGTCGTAAGTCTGATATCAGTGCAGGATCCTCTTCATTTCTGATTTCTGATTCGTCCTTTTTTCCTCTCACTTGTAGTATATGCAAATACGTTCCTTAACGCGTAAGGCCAAGAGATTTTCCATACTGAGGGCTGGTCTTATTTTCACTTCTGTTTCGCAGTCTCAATTCCCGCCACATTCTCCAATCAGACGATAACGATATGGATACACCCGTCCTTCCAAAGTTCCATTCCACTGAAGTTGCTGCCGGTGGCAGAGGTCGTTTGTACAGGGGTTTATCCGTGAAGGTAGGAGAAAATATACATCGAACAAGCTACCATCTAAATCAAGCCTTCGATCATATAGACACCCACACAAATCGATGTTCTCGTGGTTACAGAAACTGTGACGCAGAGTGATCTCTCAAGGGTTCGTTTTTGACCTTGGTAAACCTCTAGGCCTATTGACCATGCTTACGGCCACTTACCGCAGGTATCATCATCACAGTCCAATTCGAAGAGCGAACCATTTTGTACAACAGAGATAAAGAGAAAGGATACTGGGTCAGATAGTAGCTCATACAGCATCCAAGAAGTGCCACGGGCACGGTTGTCCTATGGATCAAAACCAGCAAGAGCAACGATCACCCAGTAGAAACTCTGTACCATGATCTGTTTGTACTACTACACATCAATATCCGAGCACAGCGAGACTCATATCCCTACGTTACTGCAGGACTAATTCACTAACTGCATTGATTCAGTATTTTTACCATTGTACATGTATTAGCTATCGTGTCTCTGTGTTTGTTTCCGCGAATATGTACCCTCTACTTACGCAGAATATTCACGCTTGATGCAAACTTGGTGCTTGAGAGACAATTCAGGAATTCCAAAGGTTCCCAAGTTAAGAAATGACTAAGTAAGTATACGACTGCGAGTAAGTGTATATATGTAAAGAGAACGGTATGCATTTGCCTCGCCGAAAAACGACTGATGAGAGAATAGGGGTTACCGGAAAATAGGTATAGCCGAATATCCGAATATCCTCCTCAACAAAAAAGCGCCACATTGACTCATCGGTATCAGCATCATAGACAAATTCCCAACGCAATCAGCACGTCTCTGACGCCTCTCCTCTCCGACAACTTCAAGGCCCAGCTCAAGCACTCTCGTTCCTTCTCGTTCCTTCCTTGGAAACCGTAGGCTTTCCCCAGGAAATACCACGCTTCAGGTATATCCCAAGCAACACCTTTCGTGATGTATTCCAGCATTCCTGCTGCTAAATCGACGTTTTCAGGGTTGGGGTGTTCTATAGTGTTGAATGGATTGGCTTTGTAAGAGTAGGAGGTCGGGGAAGACGGGGACACTTCTTCAGGGAAGAGGTAGATACGTGACAAATGGACAGTTGCAGCTATGTCATCGGTTGAGATGAATAGAGCCTTGTGGAAGGAGTCGATGGCGTCCTGTATGCGGCCTAGAGCAATGTAGTATAGTCCGAGCTATATAAAAATGAGTTTAGTTTAGGCGTTCCGAAACAAAGTTGGCTTTCACTTACTTGAACCCAAACACCCGGATTTCCTTCATCCTTCACCTCAGCTTCTTGTATCGCTCCTTTCGCATGCTCAATCTTGCCCTCTCTTCTGAACGACGCAGCTGACATGAGCCACAGATCACTCAACAGCCTGTTCTCTCGAGCTGTCCTGGTATTCCATTTCGATGACAGCTGCTTATATGACGGTGGTAACACCGGAGGTGGAGGTGGAGACTCAGTTGCGGAAGAATCGGATGGTCTCATGAAAGAATTTCTTCTCCTTGAATGGATGGAGGAGGCTTGATATGACATGGGACGGAGGACGGTGTGTAGGTCTACATTTACGAGTTAATCAGTCACACAGAAGTTTCCTTTATCAGGGCGCAGAAGAAACTCACCAGACGTAGAACTAACCCTCCTCAACCCACCATTCCTCACAACCCCATGCCCAATCTTCTTCGAAATCGTACTGATCCTCACACCACTCTTCTGCACCTGACTCTTCACTTGTCCAACCTGACTCTTCAACTTTTGCTGCATCTTCTTCGGTTTGGACGCGTCCCGGGTCTCTAGCAGTGTAGGTGACTGCATCGGGTCCTTCTCCTCTTCGCCATTGCCATTTGTCTTTGGTGTATTAGCTTCAGGCGTAGCAGGTGATATGGTAATAGGTATTGGGATAGGTGGTTTTAACGTCCCGTCAGAACGACCAGAATCTTGTCTAGCAGTCAACTGTAACGAGGGCCGTCCTCGCGGAGGATTAGGCTCGCCATCAGCAAAACTGCTGTCTGAAGCAACAGCAACTTTTTCGTCTCCGTGTTCCGTGTCGTTCTCGTGTCCATGTCCAGATTGTGACCCTAGACGTAGCTCGGAAGGTGACTTGAGTCTCATTATGCCAGAACCTGATCGTGTTCCGTCAAAGGAAGCTCGGGCTGTTTTCGACAAATGAAACTTGGGCAGACCGCTAAAAAAAAGCCAAAACTCACCTTGACTCTCTGCACCATTCCCAGGTCCCAAACCCTTCCTCTCTGCAACCCACTCAAATACCTCTCTCAGCCTATCAGTCGCAACTTCCACTCCTTCCACATACTCTGTAACAGTCACTTCACTCATCCGTAGCTGAAGCGCTTGCTCAAATGCTTCATAACGCTGAGGCTGTCCAATCGCAGAGGAAGGTTGTAGAAGTCCCGAAGCAGGAGGGATAGTGGACGAATTTCCAGAAGTTGTCGAAGACTGGGGATTTGAATTCAAGATATACAAAGGTTCTATTGGCGGCGGCGGTGCCGACTCCTTGTCTTTCTCCTTATCTTGAAGCTCCTTTGCCTCTTTCGAAGCCTGAGCCTTAAACAACGCATGCGATGCATCATTACCAGCGGGTAACCCTTCCACCGAACTCGCTCCCTCGCTCTCCTCAGTAAATTCATCATCATCACGTGTCTGATCCCCACCAAGCCCAACACTCCTCCCCATATCCAAGGCTCCTACCGCCGCATCCCATTTCTCCAACTTGGCACACAAGAGACCGAGGAGATGCCAATAACGGATTTCTTGAGGATTGAGTTCGGTTGCGTGTGCGACGTGTAGGAGGGCAGAGTCTAGGAAAGAGTCTTCTGCTGCGGTGTCGGCGTTGAAATCTGCGTGACCGATACTATGAGCATGCGCATGACCATTTCCGTTGATATGAGTCGCAGTAGTGCCATTTACAGCGACACCAGCACCAACGCCATCTGTGGGTCCAGGAGAATGATAAGCATGCTTGTAGGCATAGGAAAGCGCCAGATGATAGTGTGCTCCCGAAGTTGGATGTGTTTCAATGGATTGCCTGAATAACGAATGAGCTCGAGAGAGATAGGAAGGTCGTGTGAGTGGATTTTGTTCTTAAAAAAAGGCAGGGTTAAGAAACTAATTGCAGCTTGACATATGAACAGCAAGATCCGTACACTCACCTTTGAGACCCATAACCCAATTCCAGACACCTTCCGCCAACACGAGATTCGCCAGCAACTCCTCCTTCTCGTACTTCCCTTGCACTTTACTACCAACCTTCTCAATCCCGACCTTCGCCTTCTCAATCAACCTCTCAGCCTCCTTCAAATCATCCATCATCTCCTTCCAATTCGATTTCGTTGGCCCCGTACCCGCTCCTACAGCCGACCACGCCGAACCACCTGGACCCCAAACGAGAGTAGAAGACGAAGAGGAAGCAATCCGACATAACATGCGTATGCCAAAAATGAGTGTTTCGATCCATCGCTCGCTGTCTTTTGGGGTTTCTGTTTCCATCTCTGTCCCATTTAATGAATCGCCGTTTCGGTCGTTGGCTTGAACTGCTTCTGCTTCTCTTGTTTGTTGCACTTTGCTGACGATTTGGACGTAGAGACGAAGGGTACGTTTAGCGAGAGCTGTATCACCAGAGACGTATAGGAGACGTGTCATATGTCGTAGGATACGGGAAGAGTTGAAGGTTAGACGTGTGGACCATTGTAGGACCTGTAAGATGGTAACGAGAAAAAAGGGGCGAAGATAAGTTTATGCTGATGGTAATAAGAAAACGAGATGCATACATCCATGACCCAACCAGTATGTTCTGCCCTAGCACCCGATGCCTCCCAAATTGCGACACACATATCCACAAAATCCTCCACTTTCCAATTCCTCTCGCCTGCCCTTGGAAAACGCGTAGAAACCGTAAGAATAGCACGATATTCCTGCACCAACGAACGGGCTGTATGCATCCATGCAGGAGGCCCATCTGACATAAACTCTGAACCAGAACTCGGTTTGATAACTGATGCGAGAGGTCCATATCGTATAACCAAAGCACGTAGATATAGCGCTGAAACCGTTGCTCGATGTTCTGTGCGGAAATTTGAAGGCCAAAACGCTGAGCAGGAAGTGTAGTGATCCAACCATGTCCAGAGTGAGTCGGTGTTTTTGCACGCCTTTTCTGGAGGAAGTTGTCGGTGATCGTGATGCAAATCGTACACCCTTGACCCAAGGACGATTGCACGCCATAGTAGACGCTCCACCCACCGCCATATTTCGCGGAAACGGGTGAAACAGGTAAAGTCGACTTTGCCTTTGCCAGACGCGGTGAGGGATGGAGGAGTGAAACTTGATGTGGCAAATTCGGTTTCGACAATGGAGAGAAGAGGTAGAACTGCAGCGTATATGCCGAGGGCTTTTTTGGGATCGGTTGGTGAGAGGAGTTCATGAGACATGCCTGGAAGACGTCATTAGTGAGGAGACGAGTCGAGATAAAGATGTTGACGCACCTTGCAGGCAAAGACTTCTTATCGTCTCAGCCATCGCCCATGCCCTTCCATCCTTGATTTCTTCTATGGAGATGGTAGCAGATGGAGTAAGTGAAGGGGTAGCAGTACTGCTTGACTCGGCGATACTGCTTGCCGCTGAAGCAGAAGTAGATGGTGCTAGGAAGGTACTTGCTCGTAGAGTCGATGGTAGAGGAATATGGTTTTGGACATGAGCAACTTCAGGTACTTTCGCCAGATGAGCGAGACATTCTGTCGGGTTTCCTACTGCATATGCGTAGTATGCCAGCGCAAAATTGAGGGTCTAGACAACCTAAGGACCATTTGGAAGAAAGTGAGACCAAAAAACGTACATCAAAGTTGGCAGATTCCAGCTTCTTTAAAGCCTCATAAGCCTCTAATCCATCCTTCTTCCGTTCCGCAGGCAATATACACTCCTCGCCCAATTCCAAAGCATACTCTCCCTCTTTCCTCTCCACTACCCACTCATCTTGATCCTCGTTCTTGGACTTAGAGTTGGCTGCCAAAAGAACAGCCAGGGTTTGCGTGGCCGAAGCAACTTGGGCTACATCTGTATAACCTCTACAGTGCTTGTTAAATTTCCTGAACAATTCCGACCATGGAAGAGGAGCTCCATTGGGAGCCTTGGCTGGAGCAGACGAAAGCCATTGTCCAGCAGTCAGAGCAGCCCGTAGCTGGGACCAGTAGTGACGCTCCTTGGGCGTGCTCATCGTGAGCGTCAGAAGAGCCTTAGGAGCTCGCGTCACGGTCACAATTTCCACATTTTTGTCTTCATTACTCTTTTGTGCAACTCGAAACCAGCTCCTAACTTAGAAATAGCAAAGTCTATCAAAACCCTTCACTGTGTGCTCCTGCTCCAGCTCCAGCTTGACGCGGAAACTACTCAGTTGAGGCAACTGGTCCCGACTCCCCGGAAGGCCGTATTAAATTCTATCCATGGATCATCGGATCTTTTATTCTTGTGTGAAGCCTTGTGAGCCTTCGGCGCTTCAGCCCTTAAAATTCAGACGTTGCAAAAGTTCACAGGTCGAGACACCCATGAGCCTGGGTCGGGACTTCAAAGCGGCCTTTAATGGTCTTATGTCAATGCATTTCTATCATGTCAGGACTCAGCAAACCGTTGTGAGAAGACTCCTGTCGATCTTACTTACGCAAGTGAATGGATTATCTTTCTTTTACTGGAATTCGCCGTCGAGTGGTCCTGGTGGGAGGCGCATATACCGAGATGCCGAGCACACAGTTCTACAGCTTAAAGCCTACAGCGTCTACAGTCTTACCTTGATCCTTAACCCCAATTCTCTCTCTATGCTTGCCACACTAGTGACCACCTGGTTCGCTTTCCTGTGGTTGACTCCGGGGTCTACCCAAGCTGCTACACCTACTGAACTTCACTGGCCTTACTCTCAAATAATCAATTATGAAGAAGAGCTGCTCTACGAGGACGACATCCTAGGAACCGACGTTTTCAACTGTTTTCGCAGATTCGAAGATCCTTCCAATTCTACGGTTTCTGCTCAATGGGTGCGCTTGGTAAGTGAACGGCTCCGACTGACTGTCACAACTCCGCGAAATGATATATCATCTCTTGCAGGCGTACCATGACATGGCGACTCACGATATCCAAGCTGGGACCGGTGGGCTGGATGGTAGTATTCGATTTGAATTGGATAGAGGCGAGGTGAGTTCAGTTGTACTAACAAATGTGGGCGTCTGTCTCACGAAAACCCATTTTCACTGCAGAACGTCGGCGTCGGAATGGCCGAAAGTCTGGCAGACTTTCACACATTGCAGACATCGTTCACTAGCAGTACGTGTTGCTGGCTACGTCCAATCTTTTCCATGGGTATCATGTTGACTGTTTATCAGTGGCAGACCTCATTGCGATGGGTGTTGTATTCGCCTACCCAGCCTGTGGCGGGCCTTTCATCCCCTACCGAGGCGGTCGAGTGGATGCTATTGTTGCAGGCCCAAGCGGGGTACCTGAGCCTCAACAAGACTTGGAAACCTTCACGGAGAAATTCAAGAATCAAGGTTTCAATGCGACAGAAATGATTGCTCTGGTTGCGTGTGGTCATGTTCTCGGTGGAGTTAGGAAAGATGACTTTGAAACCATCGTGGTGAAGGATTTTGAGTTCTTCAATCAGATTCAGACGTATGATAACGCGATGTGAGTTGGTTTCATGACTGGACATATAATGTTTTGCACTGACTATGGATTTCTGATGATTAGCGTGACAGACTACCTCGATGGCACTACCGAAAACCCTCTGGTCGTCAGCAAGAACCAAACAATGACATCGGATCTAAGGATTTTCTCCAGCGATAACAACGCTACCATGACAAGGTGACCACCAGTCTTCTCTTCCTCGATATACATCTCGAGTTAACTCAATCCCTACTAGCCTTGCATCTCGAAAAGTTTTTGACGAGACTTGCACGAATTTACTGGAAAGGATGATCCACACTGTGCCCAAGAATGTCACCCTGACTGAAGTCATCGAACCAATGCAATACAAGGTCGGGCCAGTGAGATTATCCGTTTCAAATGAAACAGATGATCTCGTTTTTACCACTTGGCTACGAGTACGTGCCTTTGCATCTAATTATTCTAAGGCCAATGATCTGAATCCCCTTGAAAAGATTCTTGATGCGCCTGAAAATCTTGATAGGACAATCACCCTGTTCTGGAACGATCGTCGAGGATCTTTCTGTCCTTCATCAGGTTGTTCAGAACCAGTCAGCACCTCTCAAACTCTTGCAAGAACCAATGGATTTATTCTGCATGGCATCGATGCCGTTCGTCATACCTTCCAAGCAACCGTCAACTCCACCACGTCCATTTCCAAGTTTTGGTTTGAGATTGACGAGCATGATGGGTCAGAGAAGGTGGTGGTTGATAATAGCGGAAGTGGCTATGAGATTGAACAGGATGATTTTCTCGTCGATCTTGCTCATAGTTTCATAACGTTTGATGACGAGTTTTTCACGCTGACGAGTGTTACGGTTGCGGCACGTCTCAATTATTCACTAAAGTCGAACATTTCTCTAATACCTATCTCAAACAGGTCCGAGACTCCCAACCCTCCCCATCCAAAGTATACATCCAAACCTTCGACCCAATCACGCCAGACGAGCTCCCATTCATCCCAGAAGTCGGGATTGTTGAGCTGTTGCTGGATTCAAATATCGCGCCGAAATCAGGCTATGTTTTCTATTCCACATCTCAGCCTCTGCGCTCGGACATGACTTACTTTGACGCGCATGCTGAGTTCAACGATGGGCAAACGATCAGCCAGCAGTTCATTCGGATAAGGGAACTTTCTTTTCTTGATTCGTAGCAGTAGTAGCAGTACTTCAATGGCGTGATAATTAGTTCCTTCTCATCTCCGGTTCGTCTCGCAGTAGCATAGGATAAATAGGCTAGGAAAATAAAATATTGGGACGGTGCAGCCTATACAAACCGCAGACACCCTCTGTATGGACAGGGTCGCGGTGCTATGAAGGATCTCCACCGCCCAAACCCGGGGACCTGAAAGGGCCTGTGGCATCAAGCAAGGTAAGTATAGTGAAGAGCTTGAGAGTAGTAAGTGAGTAACGCCACGTGTTTGACCCCGACTGTGACCGCGACGACAACGACGCTATCTGTCCTTCTGAACTCCTCGTCCCCATAATCCCTTGGATGTCCCGACAACCATTCATTGTTGAATTGTCGCCAGTCAGGTCTCAGTAAACCGATATGAGAAAAACCACGTCTTAACGGAGTCCTGAATGGCTAAGCCGTCGGGAGAGCTCTTCTTTAGGTGATTATCGGCGACTATTTAAGAGGTTCTCTAGTGAAGACGACTCAAAGCACAACACCTCTTCTCACTCACACTTCGGTCTATGCTTCTCACATTAGTGACCGCTGGCGTTACTTTCCTGTCATTGGCTCAGACGTCTATCCAAGCTGTTACACCTATCCAACTTCACTGGCCTTACCCTAACATCATCGATTACGAAGAAGAGGTCCTTTACGAGAATGGTATATTAGGAGGAGTCGTTTTCAACTGTGCTCGAAGATTTCCAGATACTTCAAACTCTACAGCTTCTGCTCAGTGGGTGCGCTTGGTAGGTGAACTTTCCACAAGTCCGCCTAAGACCACACAATTATATCGTTTGGCAGGCGTATCATGACATGGCGACTCACGATATCCAAACTGGAACCGGTGGTCTTGATGGAAGTATCAGATTTGAATTGGACAGAGGCGAGGTGAGTGTTTCACGCTATGTCCTGAGCATGCCTTTTTCTCAAAAACATCATATTTTGCACTTAGAACATCGGAAGAGGAATGACTCTTAGTCTGCGAGATTTCCGCACATTGCAGACAGCATTTACTGGCAGTACGTGAAGCCTATATACCATTCTGTGGGCGTATCACGGTTTTGACTGGTTCAACTTAGTGGCAGATCTCATTGCAATGGGGGTAGTAATCGCCTATCAGGCCTGTGACGGACCTTTCATTCCTTACAGGGGCGGAAGAGTCGATGCAATTGCTGCAGGCCCAAGCGGTGTTCCTGAGCCTCAACAAGACTTGGAAACCTTCACGGAGAAATTCAAGAATCAAGGTTTCAATGCGACAGAAATGATCGCTCTGGTTGCCTGTGGTCATGTCCTTGGGGGAGTCAGAAAAGATGATTTCGATACCGTTGTGGAGAAGGACTTTGAGTTTTTTAACCAGGTTCAGACGTATGATAACACGATGTGAGTAGGGTTTCATGGCTGGATATATATTGCTTTAAACTGACTATGGACTTCAATTCTGGTCATTAGCGTGACAGACTACCTTGATGACACGACCGAAAATCCTCTGGTCGCCAGCAGGAATCAGACAATGCGGTCAGATCTGAGAATCTTCTCAAGTGATAACAACGTTACCATGGAAAGGTGATTACCGGTGTCTCGTTCTCGATATCTTGACTTAACATGACTCAATATCTAGCCTTGCATCCCGACAAGTTTTCGATGAAACTTGCACAAATTTACTGGAAAGGATGATCAACACTGTCCCCAAGGACGTTACGCTGACTGAAGTCATCGAACCAATGCAATACAAGGTCGGGCCAGCGAGATTATCTGTTTCAAATGAAACAGATGATCTCGTTTTTACCACTTGGCTACGAGTGAGTGCCTTTGCATCTAATTACCCTAGGGTCAATGATCTGAATCCCCTTGAAAAGATCCTCGATGCGCCTGAAAATCCAGATAGGACAGTCACCCTGTTCTGGAATGATCGTCGAGGATCTTTCTGCCCTTCGTCCGGTTGCTCCGCCCCAGTCAGCGACTCCCAAAAACTGGAAAGAGTCGGCAACGGATTTGCTTTACTCGGTATGGAGGCAGTTCGTCACACATTCCAAGCAACTGTCAATTCCACAACGTCGATTTCAAAGTTTTGGTTTGAGATTGACGAACATGATGGGTCAGAGAAGGTGGTTATTGATAATGGGGGTAGTGGCTATGAGGTTGAGCAGGATGATTTCTTGGTCGATCTCGCCCACAGTGCTCGGAGGCCCGGTGAGGACTCTTCTATTACGTTGACGACTATTACGGTTGCGGTATGTGTGCCTTTCTTTTCAGCTTTCCGTCGAGATCCCACTGTAAACTTACATGTCTTATTTGAATACATACGCAGGTCCGAGACGCCCGGCCCTCCCCATCTAAAGTATACATCCAAACATTCGACCCAATCACCCCAGACGAGCTCCCCTTCGTCCCGGAAGTCAAGATAATTGACTTGTTGCTAGATTCAACCATCACACCGAAAGCAGGCTATGTCTTCTACAGCACTCCTCCTTTCGGCGAGTTCACTTACTTTGACGCAACTGCTGACTTTCAAGACGGGCATACACTGAGCCAGCAGTTTGTTCGCTCGGAGATGATTCAGATTTTATTTTAGGGATTTCCTGTTGTCATTCATCTTAACATTCCATTCTTTTCTCGAGCTGGAGACCTCAGCCTACGTTCTTTAGCAGTAGCAACTAATGGACTATGATAGAGAGAGAAGGTGGCTTAGAAAGGTCCTGATCTATATACTACATGGTTCAACTTGGTCATTACTTGAGATGTTGAGCCACCAAAAGATTTCGCTCGAGGCCAATATTACTATGGGGAAAGTGTGACTGTCACGCTGGAACACGCGGACGAAACAGTCATTGTCGTCGTTGAAGACGACGTAGACGAAGTAAACCCGATGCCAGTACTCTGTATCTTGATGAAAGGCTGCATCATACAGGCATATGATGGGAGTCGAGTTTGTGTAGCAAAAAGACCCCAAAAACAAGTTCAAATCCTAAATTGGATGTCGGTGCTTCACTATTATATACTAGGCACGTTCGGAATTTATCCAGAGACCTGATCATGAATGATGACGCGCTTTGTGAGTGCTCGGGGCATTGGAATGGCTTAACGGATAAAGAAAACGGAGGGATTAACGGAGATGAGAAACTAGTCTTGAATCTTCATCGGTCCTGAAAGACCTATATCACTGTAACTAATCCTGTATGCTAATAGCAACTCCAAGGTCGTCCTTTCTAATTTCAAAGACTAGCGCGAACCGGCTGACAATAGTCATGTACCCGGTGAAGTCCCTACTGTACTTGGCAAATCGTCTGAGGACCTCATGTCAACGGAACTTGGCTCCATGGTGTCAGTAGATTAATCAGTGCAGCGTGTCCACGCACTGAAGTAGCTTCTCGATAAGGTCTTCAAGGAGTTTGGTCGGCGAATCACACGAGGAAGAGGAAGCCGAGAACATAAGGAAACAAGTGAGGCAGCGGCTATTCTGCGGGCAGGTCAAAAAGAAGTCTACATTCTCAGTGCACCCTTTCATACCTTTTAAAGGAAGTTTATCCAAAGAAACAAAGGTTGTTTGTGGGCATTCATTTTAGTGCGAGATGAAAGTGACGGAAGAGGAGTCGAGCGTGTGATTCACGCGCCGCGCCGACCTTGACCAACGACGACAACGTACGTCCTCAACAAAGACGTTCTACACCTCCAGGTAGTCGCTGTTGAATGCACACCCAGACTTTGACCAAACTCCTGCTCTATCTTGGTCTTTTTCTCCTCATCTCCATATCGTCTTGGGCATCCCAACAACCACTCATGGCTGAAAAAACCACGACCCAGCTACCACTTGAAGTCGAGAGCTATCCGGTCGCACCAGATAATCTTCAGCTACAACAAGTGCACATATATGTCAGACACGGTAGGCATTGCCACGAAGTTTCTAAACTCATCATTCATTTTGCTATGGTTTTCTAGGCGAAAGAACTCCGGTCGGCGTAAGACTAACGGGACAACCTGCAAATCTTCCTCAATACTGGTCATTCTGCAAGACTGCGCGAAGATTACAAGCCTCGGTCGCTGGAGACGAAGACGGAGATGATTTCCTGCGTGCCCGAAAAGTCGTTGAGAGAGAGGATGGACATAGTGTTGAGGGTGACTGGTGTGTGGTTTCTGTTCTATATCCATGGTCCCTAGTACGCTTCATGATAGTATCTTCTCCTTGTCCACCCTCTCCTTTTCTCGCCGATGATGTATACCATCTGATGAGCCAGTTTATTGGGAGAGCTGACTGACATGGGTAGAACGGTACGTCTTCATCATATTAGTATGAGACCATTCACTGATATCCTTCTGCAGTCAACGTACAACTATGGACGATCACTTCGTGAACTTTACGTGGACAAGTAAATACCATGCCCTTTCATGCTCCTCGTCTCATTGGCTCATACAGTGGTACAGACTCGGATTCTTGCCAAATTACCTACAAAAGTCGGATGAAGTGTATTTCCGGTGCGCTCTGTTTGTACCTGATCCAAGCAATGTCATTCTGACCTGTACACAGGACAACAAATATTCCAAGAACAACCGAATCGCTGCAGCAAATAATCCACGGTCTCTATCCCACATCGAAATGTCATACTGAAGCCGTACCTCCGCTTTTCATCAGGTATGCTGTTGCTGTTACTTTGTGCTCAGTCTCTGATTTGTCAATACCTCAGAAACGCGAAAGACGAAAATCTATTCGGAAACGCCTCCTCGTGCAAGCGTTTGGAGATTTTGCTCATAGGATTTGCTCAAGGTGCGCGTTAGCCTGAATACCAGGTCTTGCTGCTCTAATTTTGTTTCCTTTGTTAAGCCGCAGCCTCCGCATACAACCACACCCTAGAACCTCTGGACAAGAAATTGTCAAAGTACATTGGAGGAAATCCTATCCGCGTCGATGGAAAACCGAGAGCGTCAGGTATTCTAGACACGGTGTGTCTAGCCTGATTCTCTTTCTCCGCATACGCGTTCTGACTTCTCGTCACTCGTCTAGATTCGTGCAGCTAGCGCACATGGCATCAAAGTACCTCCCGAATTTGAGGAGAAAGTCGTCATAGACACTTTGGTGAGTGTCAACCTGTCCTTTGCTCTGGATGCATTGCTAATTTCTCTTTTTTCTCTTCCTTTTCCTCAGGAAAAAGCCGTCGTCACTGAATGGTTTGCAGGGTGTGAGACCTTCCTCCGAAATCCGTCTTGTTGGCTTGAACTTACCCTCCTCATCCCTTTCTTTCTCGTTTACTCTCACTTCACTTTTCGTCTTGTTTCGTCCCGGTTTCGTTGACGCGCAGACAAGACCGAAGAAGTCCGACGTCTAGGTAAGTCCGTTCAAGAAGATCATATCATCGCCAGCCTGGTCTCAATACTTCTCTTCTCTTCTCTTTGATGGTCCTAGGAATGGGTCGTCTGCTAGATGACCTTTCCAAAAAGATGCATCATAAAGTCGAGCACAGGGAGAAGGATCCCCTGAAAATACTCATTCACTCGACACATGATACGGCCCTGGCAGGGTTAACTTCTACATTGGATGTGTTTGATGAGAAGTGAGTGATTCTTTTTTGATGCTATGACTACGAGACATATTGTTTACTTTGTGCTGACTGCTCATTCCTACCCACCCTCTGCTGTCTAGATGGCCACCCTTTACCGCTTCTGTGACCTTTGAACTATTTAAGAAGACAGCTGGGTCTAACCAGTCAACTTGGTTATCGACTCTCATATCGCCTTTCCGCTCAAGTGCTCCGGAATATTGTACGTTTTTTCTGCTCACTACCATCTTCATTTTTTCTGACTTCATCCCCTCCCTCTATCTTCACAGTCGTCCGAATGCGATACAAAAACAAAAACATGCACCTACCCATCTGTGCAGATGAAGGCAAGCATTTACCTGGTTCACCAGAGTTCTGTACGCTGGCTGCGTTTAGCGATAGAGTGAAGGAGCTGACTCCGAAGGATTGGGAGGTGGAGTGTGCGCCAGCTGGGGCTGCGGGGGTAGGCAGAGAGAGAGAGACGAAGTGAAAAAGTGAACGTATATGGCATATGATGGCTGTTGGTAGGGAGGTGAAGTGAGGATGTAGGAAGTGGTTAGTGGTGGTTATGGTCACAGTGGTTACGTGGCGGGTTGCAGTTGCGGTTGTGGTCGTGTGGTCGTTAGTCGTGGTTGTGGTCATGTTGACATGGTGGTGGTAGCGATGGGTAATGCGTACGGTGTGCAGTACGGTCGAGAAGTTGGTCCGGTTCTATTTTCGGGTGCTTTTCTCACCGGGCTAGTGTTTGTCCTCCGGTCTGAGATATTTGCAGGATGGGATGTCGAGGTTGGATTTCATTGGAACGGAATGCTCACTTATAGCTTTGTTTCATGCACCATGCATGCAGTGGTATGCTCCGACGCCGTATATGGCATGACTACGAGGTTGGATCGCCGGAACAGAAACAGCCGAGTGACTCCTGAGCCTACTTACATTTAGAGTAGAGTACATACTTGCTTTGATAGATACTTATTTACGAATTAGTGCCTGATATCCATATTAGCTGAGAAAACTAGGCAACTTTGACAGAGGACAGAGTGGCAGCTAGAGAATATATGCTCGTAACTTGGAGAAAATTAGTATCAACTCCGAGGAGACATGGAATAGAACTGTACAATCTGACCTCAAATTACAGCAACACTATCAACTGGCAGGCACCATTTTTTCTTTTTGGATCCCCTTGTATTGATGGGGCAGAACGAGATTGATTCAAGGATCAAAATATGAAATCCCGCAGGTACAGCAAAGCTACTTACTACTTACAAGCTACGTCTGCATAAAGCCTTCTGTTAAAGTGCTGAAGTGAGACTCTACACTTTATCGGATAGCAAGTCGGTAGCGCGAATGTGGCGTCGTCAGAGGCTAGCCGCTGCTCAAAAAATAGTGATCCGTATTGCTCAATCGTACGTCAGTCAAACATCCTCTCTATGTACGTAGAACTGCAATAATATTGCTCTGGCTAATATTTGGGTCCAATGTTAGCGCAAAGGTCTCGATTTTTTTCGGACGCTTCAAGGCACGTATGGTAGTACTTCCCCAGTTCAATAATCTATTATATGCGTCAAAGACCCAACAGTGGTGTATATCATCTTTACACATACTATCCGTACCTTATATTTATTATTCCAATGTCCCCAAATCCAAAAATCGTATAGTCCATGATTACAACACTGCCCTAGTCGCTTCCGACCTTCTTGACTCGAACGTACGGACTGACTCGGCGATATGCTTAAGCCCGTCTCCCACCGACTGGCCAAAGACCTCCCAACCTTCAGCGGTTTGATGGCTCTTCGATCCCTGCACAGTGACAACTAATGAGCCATTGTATTCGTATATACACATGACGATGCAAGGTGTATTGTGAGAGCGAAGGTTAACTCCCATCTCTGGCAGGACAAATGGAGGCTCTTCACTGGTGCCCATCTTTGCCTTTTGGGCAAGAGGACTGAAATCTCTGTAGAGACCGAGACGCTCCATACTGCCAATGGACGAAGGAATAATTCCAGCAGGTTTGGGAAGGAGAGCCTCCAAGCCTGGAGTACCAAGCATCGAAGAGACTTGCTCGGCCAAGTCGATGGATTCATGGTATTTGGAGGGAGGTTGCTGCATCGCAAAGCGTCAATAGGGTCCAGGACACTTCAACGAAGGAGCTTCAATCTACTCACCTTAGCAATGACTTTCAACAGCCCGCCAGTGTTGGGGAGTAATTCGCCCCAGAAGGCAGTGGGATTTTCGTACCATGCTCTGTGTACTTTTCCGTCTCTGAAGCTGAGACAGCTGCGAATAGCGTCCATTGAGTGATATGAAGGGATCATAAGATTGACGATCCCTCCAGATGTACACTGTCCGTGAGCAGTTTGATATCTGGGGTACATGTACGAACGCTAGAACGATTTAAGTACAATCGTAAGAAAAATTAATGGGCGTAAAGCAGACGATCGAAGACGTACCATATCGACTGGGTTGGCCGGGATACACCAAACCTCTGATTTTTGCCAATTCTCCTCAATCAAAGCTGATGATGAGGGGGAATTTTGATTATTCGCATCAGTTTGCAACACCGTCAGCGTCTGCTCGACATCAGCCAAAAGCAGGATAGAGTTGAGCAATACTGTCGCCGAGCACTTGGCTTTGGCACAAGCCAAGGTGATGGCTTTAGTGTCGTCGGGCGAAAGAATGATCTTATTCAAGAGGCAATCTCCCAACAATGTTCTTTCAGGAGAAATGGTTTTAGCCTGAGACGGGAAAGGTTGCCTGGCAAACTCGATCTGCGAACACGGAAATGAATTAAGGCAGGGCGTGTGGAAGGCAATTCAGCTTTGCATACCTTGGTGGATGGATCGGGATTCAAAGCTATTTCCTTACCGACATTTGGTATTAGGACTGAAGACGCCGGGGGAAGGCGACTGACTTCCTCGCCCCATGGAAGTTTTTGATAGGGTTCGTAGTTTGGTATACTCGAGTCCTATTCATGATCTGTTAAGCTCTACATGATGAGAAGCCGGATTGAAGCGACGAACCTTCATCTCTTTTGTGAGAAGTTTGAGGAACATATCACAGCAACTGATGCTGGCTCTAGCATCGCCAGTTAAATGGGGGTTGGTATATCTGTCAAAGGAAAAATCTTCAGCAAGGACGGTCCATCTGTAAAGTATGAAGAAACACTAACGTTGCAAACCACTCCCTGTCATCGGCGCCCCTGCCAATGTGAATCTCTGCCCCAAAGCGACCATCAGCCGGAAGCCAGAACACGTTCTTCATCTCCATCTCCCACTCTGAAAAAGTGAACCGTTCATCCCGCATCACAATAGTCTGATCTGCCCACGCTTCTAGAGTTTTCAGTCCGTTGGACGTGAATTTTCCATTGCGGCCAATGATGTCGTAGGATAAGAGGAATTCGTTTGACTCGGAATCATTTTCAATAGACGCGCAACGGAAAGCTACCCAAGGTGCATGGAAACGTAGCTTCATCCAAGCAGCTCGAGCATGCCCATAGATCTCTTGTCGAGAGATCGGGTCCTTGAAAACAAGATGAGCGTTTCCGGTCATGTGCATGTTCCCTTCGCAGTATTGACTGCACGTATGAGGCCTCGTAAGAATCGACCAGTGTGAATGGCGAAGCTCTACGCACCTAGCGCATGCAGAGGACCTTTCTCTGCCGCGAATACGTCTGATAAATTGTGTACGGTCGGGCGACAACAAGAATTCAGGGCCAGAATGTGGCAACGGTGTAGACGAGTCCTGTTCGACGGATCCGGAAGCAGCCATTATACAAAGACTGGTTGGGGAGCAGGTGGACAAGAGATCAATTTGGCTTGAAGCCTCTTTATAGTGCTCTGTCCGAAGGAATGATCGCGAAGGTCGTCAAATTCATATTTACATCTAGTCTCGCCGTGAAACCAGACTGACGAGACCCACTATGTGTGTACCGACAAACACCGTCAACGTCATTCGAAATGTATCGGAACGTGTTCGGTGTCGATCAATACTACATAGATGACTGCAGATCATGTTTCATTACAGGGTCTTGGCAGTCACGGTGACAGGATCCCAGTCGCGATGTCAGCTCACGAAATCAGACAGTATCAGGAGTCAGGACGTCCGTCAGAGACTTTTTTTTATCATGTCACAATGCATACGATTTTGGAGGAAGTTTTGGCCATTTCATTTCCCTGCCACAATGCATCTCACCATGCATAGGGATTTGGCAGAACCACTGACCGTATGCAATGTAAGATTTCAGCTGTGGGTATCACCATTATTATGCGTAGATGCTTCACCGTTAGTGGGACGGGAGTCCCAGCTTGACATTTGTACAGGTCAATAGACATCCGACGCAAGTTGTCTGCAGAAGTTGTATTGATGTGTATACACATACTAGTGAGTAGGAGGAGGAATCTATTACCCGGGCTGGGACCAAGCCGGGGGTCCGGGAAGCGTCCCGATGTAGGTCGGCATTATCGCTACATATCACTACCTTATCTATCTATCTATATCACTACATACAACGCAGATCAGTATGTTGTTGGGATGTCAGGAAGTGAGTGACATGATCGGTCTGCAGGCACCAGCAAGGGAGGAAGGCGTACGTCTGACGGTGATGCCCCCAGCAAGCCCCAGCAAGCCCCCAGCAAGCCCCCAGCATTAGCGCCAACGTCGCTTATCGGTAAGAGGGTGAATTTACGATGGTAAATTACGTCGACGTCATGCGTCAACGGTGTGGGTTTTCATGCATGCATCATGAACTTGAAGAAAGCGATTGGAACATTTTGACCTAGTCTCTGAGTTGACCAAATGTGGACTGGAAGGCGTACGCATGACGGTGATGCGCCAGCGTTAGCGTCGATGTCGCTTGACGGTACGACAGTAGATTTACAAAGGTATATTACGTCCATGCGTCAACGGTGTGGGTTTTCATGCACCATGAACTTGAAGCGATTGGAATTATATTTTGACCTACTATGTAGTCTTGGAGTTGAGCAATTATTGATCCCTAGGCTAGATCTGACCAAGTCTGGGATCGACGTTGAACGGGAATTGTTTCCGAGTCCTCTGGGGACGCTCCTTCTTTCCGTGCAACGCAGGACCCTTTTAAATGGGTGTAGATGTCTGTCTGTTCATCATTTCCGCGATATTATTCGAACCGGAAAAAAATCCTACACTTTCACTGATATCGGATTCGGATTTTTCTCGTTAATCGGAGAGGATAATTCCGAAAAGTGCGAAAAATTTGATCATATTTTGTCCTTACCGACATGTCCACCCATTTAGGGGGAACGTGCCACCGAAACGGTAGTAGCATTCCATTAGGAGAAAACCTAGTGTCGCGTGGCACTGGAATGATTATGACACTGTTGCTCGAGGGCACATAGGAGGAGCCGACAGTGGGTGAGAGTGGTGAGTGAAATTGACAAATGATGCATGAAGATGGATAGAGAGATCGACAGATATGGACCCCAAGTAAATGTCGTTAGTCGATTTCAATAGAGAGAACAGAGAAGAGGGGCAGATTCTAGTTACTCGAAGAAAAGCAATGGCCCGTAAATGGTGGTTCGAAATAACGCAGGCAAGAGACCGCTAGAAGTCCGATGAAGACGAAGAGAAAGGAGAAAGGAGTGGATTTGAAAAAGGTAGGGGTTTATAGTGGTTTGATAGTAGTGTGACCTATGGTGCTCAGCACCTAGTCACCGCTGCTTTTGGACAGCGGCAAAATCAGTCGCGCAGCGAAAAAAAAAATTTCTCTAAGGCCGAGTTGCACGGAGCCATGGTTGTCAGGTCAAGATGACTGTCTCCGTCGTCACGAGTAAATGACCCTGAAATGACCCGTAAAATTACTACAATAATACATGTATTGAGAGCGCGTCAACAACAACGATGGCTACCAAACGAAAGCGGCAGCAGAATGCTAGAGCAGCTCGTGCTCGCAAGGCTAAAGCTCAGCAAAAGCAAGCCAATGCTGGGCCACCAGATGGTACCAGCGATACATAGACCCCCAGAGACACTGGCACATCAGTCTGACTCTTTAGACATGAGTTTAGTACTATATCCTATGCATGTACAGTCTCTGGGGCGCCGGGCGGTTTTCCACAGGAGCGGCAAATTTCAGAAGTACATTTTTACAAATCAATGAGATTTGGGATAATCGGTCTTACAGAATTGTAGTACTCATTGAGATAAAGCATTCTGTAAGGTAGTTAAGAAAAATCTTGAAATTTGACCGGCCCGAACTCGTTGTACAAAAGTAGCGGTGACTAGGTGCTGACCACCATAGTATGCAGGTAAAAGCTGGCTGGAATGCTGTCAGTCTGTTGCTGCGGGAGGGAAAGCTGACGAAACGGCGAGGGATCTCCTATGACAACCTGATGAGACGACCAGGAACGTCCAAGGACAAGCCACCAGCGGTTCTACCGTTCCAGGGACTGCCGCATTCATTTCTACCGCTATCTCTGCTGCAACCTCTCCCATTGCCAACGCGACTGAAGCTGCTGCAAGCCAAGATACTCCAACGAAGAGGAAGGGTCTTTTTGAGCGAGTGAAGGTAGTGCGTAATATGGACTGCCGGGGTATTGTGTGAGTTGTCTGGACGTGTTCCTTGCAATTTCTGATATCTGAACCATCACGCAGCGTTGCGAAGGATCACTTTGACTCGACAGCTGATAATGCAGTCATTGCGTTTGGAAAGTGGAAAGCGATCAAGTCTCCGAATTACGGCTCAATCTTCCTCAATCCAGGTGATTTACTCTTGTTCTTTTTGCCATTCTATGTGGATCGAGTTGACTTAGTCTATTACAACTGCAATTGGTCCTGGTAGTGCGGGTACGAGATTAATGGGGAACGAGGGCAAGCACTGGCCAAGCTTTTGGGTGACAATTATGATCTTATTGGATTTGATCCACGAAGGATAGGAAATACAGTGTGCGTGCCTGGTTCATTCTTGATTCACGAATCGTACTCACTCTGTCATTTGTTCTTTTACAGTCCAGCTACAAGATGTTTCCCCTCTCCTGTTACCAACGCACTCTTCTTCACCGATTTGTCATCGAACAAGGCATCACTGTTCCCTCAATCTCTGATTTGTCCTCTCCTCGTCTTTATCATGGACTAGTAGAGCACCACCGACAGTTCACCTTTCTCAAACAAGCACAGGGCAAACTTTGCCGTGAAAATATGAGTGATGAGTTGAGATACATGGGGGCGGCAACTGTGGTTAGAGACATAAACTTCATGACGAAGATTAGGATGCTAAAATGTACGTGCCTTAATCTCTTGAGAGTGTTACAACGATCCTAACCCGTGTCCACTGTCCAGAAATGATTGAGGAGGATCTTATGGATCATTTTTCGGACCCTATCCCGTCGATATGTTACTGCCGTTTTCCCTACATACAATCTCTTGCGTCCTCTATCCAGGCTGCCTCACCGCATAGGCTATGCCATTATTGACAGTATCGCTAACCCAGTGAGCCGGTCGAGTGAGTCACTTTCTTACCTTCAGTATCTATGCTAATCAACCAAAGCGCTGTTTGATTCCGTGTTGACACTTTACTTTTATGGTCCAAGTGTTGTCGAAGATCCCATCCACTCCTTGTATCATTTGACCCTTTCTATCTGGAATCTCGCCGCCCACGAAAAGAAAATGAGATTACCCCGTCTGCTCTACGCCCTCCTGTTCTTGCTAAGCATTGAATATAGGATTAGGAGACACCTTGGTCCCAGTAGTACTTTTGTTTGGAGTTTGTACTGCCCCTCATCATCATTGTGATTACAATTGTAGTGAAAACAACAAGAATATCGGACTCGTTCTTGCCGCCGGATACGGAGGCCCACTTTCCCTTTCAAAAGACGTCTCTCAGACGATTTTGGTGCTCTGGTTCTCTCAGTCTGCGCGTGTGGAGCTTTAGCCAATTCAGACCTGCATGCTGCTGATGAGATTTCAGAGGAGATCGAGGCTTGGTATGATCAGTTCGATCCTGCAAGCATGAACTTTCTTCGACAATAAGTCTCTATCAGTTGCAAGCTGTTCTGGTTCGTTCAACGTTCCTATCTCGACCTCTTCAGATGAAGCTCAGATCATAGATGTTTCTTTATCTTTAAAGAATTCCATAATCCTCATACCCCTCTGGTTACCAAATTGGATGATCCTGTGCAATACGATTCGACATATTCAAGGGATTGGCATCCACCGGAAGCAGTGGTATGATCAACAACAAATTTCCCCTGCTGACAAGGAGTTTTGGAAACGAGCCTTTTGGATTTTGGTCGCGTATGATGTTCAGATGTCGGACTACTTTGGGGGGACAGATACTCTTGTTCCGGAGGAGTACGTCTAGTCTTCGATCCACGTTCTTAAGCTCCCGCAGGGCACTGACGTTGGACTCGGTCTTTTCAATGTTTAGCTATGATCTAGAATTTCCTCTAGATTGCGATGTTGAGTATTGGCCGGGAGAGCATCCGGACTCCCGTAGAGTACTAGAGACTTTCAACAACCAGAGAACAAACCTTCGATTATGGCGCATTTGATAGCGAAGCTCGAGCTTATAATAATCTACGGATACTATCAGCCCACCATTGTATGTTCAGCCATTTATTCGATAGTATGTGTTATCGTCCTCTGACTCGGAGAATTTTAATCAAAATTATAGCACGCAGCTCGTCGGCCTCAATTCATCACGGGCGACGATCCAAACTAGAGATCAAAGATAGTTTCTTGGTTGGATTTGGCGATGAACAAGTGGGTGGAAAAAATTCCAGCACATTGATGGTGCCTTCCAGCATCAGAGATCACTCACTTACATGCTTTCGATATGTACAGTACGTTGGAATCCCAAGGCGAAAAACGTTGATATCACTCTAGACCCCCAAGCCTCGGCTGAGTGGCTCCGTGTCCTCTCGAAGTGCAGAAAGTGTCACTCTATTTGAGGTACTACATAATTTATGGATAAATAGCAAATCATAATACCAGAGGAATGGGGATTAAGACAGCGACTGGTAATAAGGTAAAGAAGGTGCAATAAGGTAAAGAACGTACAATAAGTCGCGTAAAGCAGCATGCACAAAAGGGAAAAACACAACCGAGTCTACACGTCAAAGAGCTGTCCCAATCCTCACACCCTACAGTTCAACGAGCTGTCCCAGTCCTCAGAGCCTACTCCTTCTGCAACTATGAAAAAGCCCCTTGGGGTCATATGTATCCTTGATAGACCTCAAGCGTTCATAATGGTCTCCAAAAAAGGTATGCTGAAAATTGGATTCATACAAGGATGCCTGAGGAAAAAGAAGAAATTTTCAGTACGCAACGACGCCGAATAGTCCAAAACCAGAAGCTAGAAACGAACCTCATTAAGGTAATCCCCACCACCTGGAACTAAGCTCTCCAATAGGGCCAAACCGTCCTTGAGCTTTCCTTGAATGGCCTTATACTCATCCCCCGTCAGCCCGGATTCCCAAGTAAGTCCAGCATTCATAAGCATAATTGCCTTGCGCCAAGCAGGGTTTACTCCAGCAGAATCTGGGTCAATTTGGGAAACTTGGCCGCCAGCGACTTGACTGCGAATTTGGGAGGTCAGTATCTTGCTGGAACTTTGAGAAATGATACGTACAGCAGCTGGACACTTTCCAGACTCATAATAACATCAACCATTTTATCGCGATCATCAAACGTCTCTCGGGGAATCATACGTCCAAAGATTTCAAGGTTCAGACCCTCTACGGGATCAGGACTTGCAAAGAAGGCTGAATAGAAACTATAAAACTCGTCAAAGGGGAGCATCTGTATGACCGCATCTTCTTGCGCATTACGAACAAAATCGAGGAACGGAGTGAGAGTCGCATTGGTATCGGCCAAAGAGACATGAGGCGAAACCACATAAAGGCTAAGGGTTGTGGGGGTATTCATTAGTACGTATGCCCCCCATCCCTCATCCGAAAGTCCGGGCCAAAGCTTCAGGTATTCAGTGAGGATATCTCTCTTGACAGCGGGCGAGGAGAGATTACAGTTGAGAAGGGTGACGGTCAAAGGAAAGTTTTCGTGTGTGCGATATGTGACGGAGGTTACGACGCCATATGTGCCTCCACCCCCACCTCTTACCGCCCAGAACAGATCGGAATTGAGGTAAGAGTTGGCCGTGAGATGGTCCCCGGAAGCAGTGACGATTGTAAATTGAACGACATTGTCGACACCTATAGAAGTTCTCCGGTAAGTGGAAATTTGTTGCAGATGAGCCCGAAAAAAGAGTACTCACCAAGTCCATGCTGAGGCGAAAAAAGCGCTATGCCCGCCGCCTTGGAACCAACCGCCTGTAGTACCAACTGTGCCTCCAGGAGTTATACCTCCGAGGATGAAGCGGCCGTCTGCATGAGCAGCATCGTATGCTTCATGCCATTGGACGCCAGCGTCTAGAGTAAGTACTATTCTGAACGTTAGAGGTAATTCAACATGGAACTTAATGGGTAGTCACCGTGGTATGTTTCATTCTCCGGAGCACCCTCTGGAACGAAAGTTGAACTAGCAGTGATGTTCTTCATATTATGGGTCCATATCATGAAAGAACCTCTAGCAACGCTTCGAGCTAGATAGTCATGGCTGAATAGGGATCAACATATTGAAACGATAATCAAAGCACATCATCGCTCACCCAGTATTGTGGATAACAAGACGAAGGTTATGGTCTACTGCAAATTTTACACCAGCCTGAATATCTTCCACGGTACGAGCATCTACGCCAATCGGAGGGACACTTCCCTGTTCGCACGGAAAGCCGAGGGTTGTGTTGAGATAGCACGCCTCAATCGTTCCATTTGGGAAGACGAAGGCCTCGAGATTGGGAGCTTGCATAGCGCCTGGTTGGTCTGAACGCCATGTGCCGATGAAAGCGTTCGTTTGAACGTCTGTGCAATTTCCAGACGGGTTGGATTCAGGGTAGCACGCGGACTCGGGAGGAACTGGTGAATCAGTGGCTGAGAAATTTTTGACTGGAGCTGGGCAAAATCGTACTCGGTGGGCCAGCAGGGGTCTCCATGAAGACAACGACATCTAGGTCTACTAGGTTTGCTGAGCACACCAGATGCGAACAATGCTAACCACCAGACAGCTTTCATGAAGAGGAGAGGGAACTGTGAGGAATTCAATTTTCATGGCTCTGCTTTTATAAGAAGGATATTTGCGGCTAGTCTTCGTCGCTTGAATAGAAGGAAGTTGAAGGGCATCGCTGATTATGTAAAACGTAGACTAAAGCGATGCGCTCGAGTTTCAAGCTTCAAACTTCCCGCACTGACATCAGTATTCAGGCACTTTACTGGCGGCCGCTGGTACAGCCCTCTGCATATTATTCTGGATGTCGCGAACTATTGTAGTCTGGTAGTTATCTTCCCCCAAAATTTATTATGTAAACCCTGCCGGCAAGTCAATGGGATAGAAATCTCGAGCTTACCTCACTTCGCTGTTTTACATATGCGTTGAAATAGTTTCAAAGATCTTGTATGCAGATTTTTATCCAGAGAAATGGCCCAAAAGTGGTACCTACCGTTAGACATTGTTATAGAAGTGGCTGTGCGCTCGCGGAATTGGACTTGATACCTTATCTCGAGTTCTGCTTCGTTTTACTTCGCGATTTCTGGTATTCAGCCTTAGATACATTTAGGAATACCACATGTCAAATAAAATCTACAGAGTTATAACAAGTAGTGACGAAAATACTGGGAAAAGGTTCGTGTGAATATTTAGTGATTATCTAATACTATGGGCGCTCACTTCAGCTTGGCGGTAAGTAAGTACTTCACGCGCCAAGCTCCCAAAACGACGACCAAAAAATTAAAATACCGGTCGTTGAGAAGCAAGCCACCATTCAAGCTCCGCTGTCACTTTCTCTTGCGAGTCTAGGTCCACTTCCTGGAGCAGATCGCCTCGATCGTTTTGAAATTTGGCCGCGCCAGTTGGAAACCAGCACAAAAGCGCCCCGGCAATTTCCTGACTTACTGATGAAACCATTAAAGCTTTGGAGACCGGTGGTCTGCTTCCGCAGTCATTGGGGCCCAGTGAAAATCGCATCCGATCAGGCTGCGAGATCGTGTGAGATATGACATGGTCAAGCGAACAACAAGCAGATCGGTGGTCTGCTTCCGCAGTCATTGGGGCCCGGTGAAAATCGCATCCGTTCAGGCTGCGAAATCGTGTGAGATATGACATGGTCAAGCGAACAACAAGCAGATCGGTGAGAACGACTCTTATCCTGCAAAAGTAAATGGACCTCCTAGTGTTAGAGTAGTCTACCACAGACTACAGTGGCCATCTGAGCGTCATAAAATGCATATATACACCAAGTAATACATACGAGTATAAAGGGAAAAGTAGCAGAGGACCTATCAAATAGGGCTCCGCGCCATCCGGTAATACTGGTACGATCTACCCGTAGAGTGATTTTGACAGCAGGGTTGGGCGCCACCGGGTCATAGACTAATGAAGGTGGGGGATGGCCGCTAGCGGCAAGGGCCAAACCTTTATTAGGCTAGGTTTGCCTTGCCTATTCCCGAGTCTCTTGGGTATGTTTCAACATAGGCATATGCAGATCCGTCTGTGTCTGCATAATACAGGCAGAACGAGAAGGGCGCAGAGAACAAAAACCAAAACCAAAATAAAAATAGGAAAGAAAGATGCACAAGAAAGACCAAAAGTGGCTCTCAACTCTACATCCATCCACCTACTCAACCTCGCATATCCCTTGACACAATTATACGGCTTCGATAAATTTGCTTTGTATTTACTCCTTAGTAACCTTACTCTCTTATCCCTCGAGACCCTGGAATCTTGATCTGCATTGTTAAGAGGAATTTTTCCGTTTTCATCGGGGCGAGGAGAGGGAGTGTCATGAGTGTCATTTGAGTCGCGGAGGAGGAGACGTCGTCTGCAGTTGATGGTAACAGTGACGGTTGCAGTTAGGGGCATTGGTGGTAGTAGTAGAGTCGGATGATGAAGTGGAGGTAGAAGACGTAGAAGCGTTCGGTAACGGCTTCGGCATTGGAGTTGGGGGTAGATCCGGCTTCGGTTATGATTGTAGAGGTGGTAGTCGTGGTACATGCTGCTGGTGCTGTAGTCGCCGAGAAGAAGTACCGCCAGCTTCAGAAAAAGGTCATCCTCGATGCGGTCTGGACCCAGTCAAGAAACTAGAAGGCAACAGGTCAATGGCAATTGTGAGCCAATCCGTCCATGGGACCATGTGATAGCCTCTCGGATCGTGCAGTGTTGTGGTGGTACTTATTTATTAGTAAATTACGGACCGACGGGGATTTCGAGTATCTATGCTGGTGTGAACTTGACGGACAAGTAGCTGGTGTGAGCTGTGAGCCATAAGAGACAACGGAGTTTGAGGGGAAGAAGCATGAAAGGCAGTTGAGAGGGGAGAGGCAGACAGGTAGGTTTAAAGAAAAGAGGCATGAACGGCAATTGAGATGGGAGAGGTAAAGACGGAAAGGAAGTTGTTACAAACAACGCCAAAATGTCTCCAGGTAAGAAGATAATGACTAAGCAACGGCTGTCCCGTTTAGCCTGACGAAAAAAGTTAGGGATAAGACTTGTCCTTCAATTCATTTCGGACTTGTAAATAATTACAGCTGATTAGACCATTATATCTAGGTTATAAGAGGGGGGGGGGGGGGTCCTTTTTGCTGATGCATATGTCCACATGTTCGAATAACATCTTACAACATTGCTTGTCCCTGCGCAAGAACTCCCTCGACAATATGCTTCAGCCCACCCCTTACCGCTTGAACAAATATCTCCCAACCTTCAGCAGTCTGATGCCTCTTCGATGCCTGCACATTCACGACCATCGACCCATTATATTCCCATATACTGATGACAGTAACAGATGTATTGTGCGAGCGCACACCAACTGACATCTCTGGCATGAGGAAAGGAGGTTCGGCGTTGGTGCCAATCTTCTGCTTTTGTGCAAGAGGACTGAAATCACTGTATAGACCCAGACGCTCCATACTGCCAATGGATGAAGGGATTATTCCGACGGGTTGGACGTAGAGAGATTCCGAGCCTGGGCTGCCTACCACTGGAGCCAGCCGGTCTGCCAAGCTCGCGGATAGATGGTATGCGCTTGGAGGTTGCTGTAAAAAGCAAGACTTTAGTTGGCCTACTGGAATTTCAAGAAAAAGTTAGGCATCCATTCACCTTAGCACCAGCCTTCAACAACCGGCCCGTATCGGGGAGCAATTCGCCCCAAAAAGCAGTGGGGTTGTCGTACCATGTTCTGTGTACCTTTCCGTCTTTGAAGCTGAGGCATTTACGGATCGCGTCCATCGAATGATATGACGGGACCATGAGGTTGACAATCCCTCCAGATGTACATTGACCATGGGCGGCTTGGTCTCTGGGCCAAATGAACGCACGCTAAGTAGAACGATTTAGAACTGTAAGGAAACAAACGGTCGTATTGGAAGAGATTATCGAAGACGTACCATATCGACTGGATTGCCTGGGATACAGAAGACCTCTGATTTGAGCCAATTTTCTCCGATTAAAGTTGATACTGATGGGGAGTTTTGAATCAACGATTCAGTGTGCAACGTTCTCAGCGCCCTCTCGACATCAGCTAAAAGCAGTACAGAGTTGAGCAATACTGTCAGCGAGCATTTGATCTTTTTACACGCTAAACTGATGGCTTGGGTTTCGGAGGGCGAAAGGATGATTTTTTCCAAGAGTGAATCTCCCTTCAAAGACGTTTGATCAACGGAAATGGGAGTAGATTGGGATGGGAAAGGTTTCCTCTCGAACACGATCTGTCAGTGCAAAAAATGCGTATGGGCTCAGACAAGGCATATTCAAGGGCAATTGAACTTGCGTACCTTTGTGGATGGATCGGGATTCAAGACTACTTCCTTACCGGCATCCGGCAGCAAGACTGTAGAGGATGGAGTGAGCCGACTGATCTCCTCTCCCCATGGAAGTGAAGTTTGAGGTGCATTGGCTTTATTCGAAGCCTGTGAAAGATGTCTTGACTACATGAATACAGAATGATCGAAGCTACGAACCTGAACTTCCTTCGTGAGGAGTTTGAGGAACGCATCACAGACGCTAAAGGTCGCTCTCGCGTCGCCCGACCAATGGGGGGCACAGAAACTGTAAAAGGCAAACTCGTTAGCAAGCGCCGTTGATTTGCGGACTATAAAGAAAATGCTAACGTGGTGAACCAATCCTTGTCATCGACGCCCCTGGCAATGTGCAACTCGGACCCAAAATGACCTTCACTCGGATACCAGAATTTTTCCTTCATCTCCATCTCCCACTCTGCGAATGAGCAGGGTTGTTCGCGCATTACAATACTCTCATCGGCCCACGCTTCCAGGGTCTTCAGTCCATTAGCGGTCAATTTGGAATTACGACCAATAATGTCGTACGAAAAGAGGTACGAGTTTGGTTCAGGATCATCCGTGATGAGAGAGCAACGGTAAGCTATCCAAGGTGCATGAAAACGTAGTTTCATCCAAGCGGCTCGAGCATGCGTATACATTTTTTCTCGAGAGATTGGCTCCTTGAAAAGAAGATGAGCATTTCCGGACTGGTGCATGCTGCCCTCGGAGTATTGACTGCAAATGCGACTGAGAATTAGCCAATGTCGTGATATAGCGGAACTTTACGCACCTAAAAATTGCAGAGAACCTTTCCCTACCATGTACACGTCTGATGTATTGTGTACGGTCGGGTGATAATCGGAACTCTAGGTGCGAATGTGGTAAAGCCACTTGTTGCAGCAGTGAAGCCGAGCCCTGTTCGACAGTAGCAGCCATTGAAATATGAAGAGTGGGTAAGGGCAAGTGGTGAGCAAGTGTAGGGTAAGTAGAGTTTCGCTTCTTGTTGGATGACTTTTATATAGCTGCGGTGCTCTAAGATGGCCCACGTGTACCCCAGTCTAGCAAGTTGTTATACTGTGATCTTCCCGAATACAGCCCCCTTTGCGTATTATTCGGGACGTCGCGAACTCTAAACCTATTTAATGTTGAAGTGCTAGTCTCAAATATCAATAAAATATACCTCGGTATCGATATCGCCATTATTTTGTGCGAATGCTATGTAGCTGCTTCACCGTTAGCGGGGCGGGAGTCCCAACTTGACATTTGCACAGGTCAATAGATATCCGCAGGTTGTATCTAGTCTGGTAGTAATCTTAGATAGGGTGCCCGCACAAAGTTATTATGGTATCCCGTCGGCAAGTCAAGTGGCATGGTCATTTCGAGATTCCGAGTCCGAGCCGCACCTCACTTCGATATTTTAAATATGGCATTGGGAGGCGGTCTACATCCACTCAGAAAAAATTTTAGTGACCCCCTCCCCTCCCCGCCTGCTCTATATGGTATATCGAGGATTACATGACGTGAAGATAAGATATCAATAGCCCTAACCCTAATCCAATTGATAAGATGCCTCCGCAGGGACCGGCACACCAGGCTCGCCTCCAATTCCATCCAGAATTTGCAGCTTCTTGTGGAATTGGTAGCAAACATAAAGCTGAGATGTCTCTAAGTTGTGATTACCTCATAACTTTTTGCCGACGCGACTCTATTCATATTTCTACCATACAAACATAGTGGGTATCGTCAATTTGGTTTCACGAGACTAGGTTGTGCGCAGAAGTTGCATTGATATGTATATCAGTAAGTACGATTGTCACTAAATACCACTGCCTATCTGTCCATCTATCTATCTACCTATCTATATACCACTACATACAACGCACATCATTGTAAATTGTCAGGATGCGGAAGTGATCCGCAGGCACCAGCAAGGGAACCAAATGTGGATCACTGGACTGGAAGGCATATGCCTGACGGAAATGCACCCAGCGTTAGCGTCGATATCGCTTATCAGTATGTAGATTACGTCCATGCGTGTGGGCCTTCATGCATCATGAACTTGAAAGCGATTGGAACATTTTGACCTAGTCTCTGACTTGAGCAATTATTGGTCCCAGGCTAGATGATCTGACCACGCCAGGAAGCGATGTCAAACGGGGATTGTTTCCTCTATGAGCGCTCCTTCTTTCTGAACAACCCCTGGCGCTCCGCAGCGTCTCGTTTCATGTTTCCACTCCTCTGTGTTCATGTGAAAGTGCATCAGGGTTCACTGTGTTGCGACAGACCACAGCAGCAAAATGTCCCCAGCATCACTACTGAGATATGTTGAGCTGGAAATGAGTATATACGCCATCGCGCCGTCCCAAGAAGTATAATGCCATTGCATTTCAGATCTTTTTCTTCAACTCGCATCTTGGAGAATGTGGTGACACTTGACGCAAAGGTGACATTGTGATCCATCAAGCAACATCCTAATCTTGTCTCTTGCACTGCTCCTGAGAGAACCTATGGTTACTGTGTGGCGCTTGAGTGATGATACTGTTGCTCGAGAATACACTGGCAGTGGGTGAGAGTGGTGAGAGAAATCAACAAGTGATGCATGAAGATGGATAGGGAGATCAACAGATGTGAGTCCCAAGTAAACATTGTTAGTTGAGTTGGATAGAGGAACAGACAAGAGGGACATATTCCAGTGTTGTGGTTAAGCCTTAAGCCTTAATGAACTTAAGGCCTTAAATAATTAACAATTTAAGCCCTAAAATCATCAGATTTTCATCTTAAGGCTTAATTAAGACTTAGTTATCTGACTGAAACCCTACATTTGGGCAATCTGGGCTTCAAAATAATATTTGTATGTCTTATTACAGGTACACACATGGTCAGAAGAGAGGATAGAAGATCACATAGCTCTGGAGTACCAGGAGTGAGCTTTGGTAGTGAAGAAGTGGGGACAATTTTTTGTTAGTCCACCCTTAACTTGCCCTTAACTTGCACTTAATTAACAACCATTATTAACTATTTAAGCCCTAACTTGTCTGAGTGGCCTTAATTAAGGGCTTAACCACAACACTGGCAGATTCTAGTTACTTGAAGAAAAGCAATAGCCCAGAGATGGTGGTTCGAAATAACACAGGCAAAAGGCCGCTGGAAGTCTGAAGACGAGGAGGAAGGAGTGAATTTGAACAAGGTAGGGGTTTATATACTCGCATAGTGGTGTGACCTAGGATGCAGGCAAACGGGTATCAGAAATTTACGGATACCCCCTGCGGATACCCTGATACTAATCAGTATCACTCATAGCATCACTGTAACTTACTGTTGTACTTATATGTTATATACTTGTATGTCAAGCAGTTACTATGAACAAGAAGCCTTACCAAGTGACCGATAAAATCCAGATATGAATAATGTACACCTTTAACATGTTGGTGAGTCCAAATTTTAGTTCCGAGTGTGTACATGACCTCGGCATGACCTGAACCAAGGGCCAACCCCAGAAAGTCAAGGGATGAACCATCAAAATAACTCATAGACATAGTGTAGAAAACAATCTCTTTACTCATATTCATTTAGAAATTCACTCAAATGATCTGTGCAATGATTAGTTGTACCAAGTTGCTCAAACTTTCCTTGACTGATTTGAGATACTTGCTCTAGATACTTCTAAGTAATACTTACTTACAATTGATGCATACATAGATACATGTTCAAAAGCTTGTTGACTCTTTTATCTGCAGGTGTACAACCACCTGGAGATACCCTCTACAAAAAACCTTGAGGTGGTTAGCATGTATGAAGGTAGACTACTGTCTGAGACTTGAGAATAGAGGTCAGCTATCAATTCATAAGGGAATCTTAGGTGAAAGGTCTGAAGCAGGCTGAAAACGCGCTGGTCAAGGCACTTTAGGTGCGTGAGAAATATTCAATCAGAAATTCCCGAGACCAACTATTGTCCTCCTCACTCTAAATTTTCTGCATTGAACTATTCTCATAAGGGTGGAGAAGTGTGGTAATGATGCTTTATATGCTTGCTTTGACATATGTATCATTAGAGCCATTAAACAAGAAGAAATTTGAAAAGATTGGGGCTAATGTCTATTCCCCTGTTTGAAGATTTTTACACTTTCCTTACACTGTATATACCAACTTCAGACCAATTCTGAGCTCATATATATTGTTTCTATAGTACACAAAGCTGTATACTATAAGCTCAAAAGGTACCTGCAAGGTATCCACAGACCCGCAGGGGGTATCCACAGATTTAGGTATACCAGCAGGTAAAAGTGGCTGTCAGTCTGAGCGTTGGAAGTGTCTGAGAGACTGTAGAATTGAGCAAGAAGCATGGTACTAGTAGTCATCAGGACTGGTTCAATATTTAGATTATTACTCTAGTTGAGTGAGTGAACTGAGGATTGTTCCGTCAATATAGACTCAATCCAATATGCCCAAAAAAAAAAAAAGATGTCTTGCACCACACTTCCTGACTTTATAACAAAGGTGAGCTGGAGAGAAAGGAAGCTTTAAGACCTAGGACTCAAGAGATTATCACAGACACAGAAACATGTTGAGTAATGAGTACAAGAAGGGAAATGCAGACAAGCATCAGCGAGCGGGTGTCAGAAATCCTTGTCTCAGCCACCTTCAGCACATGCCATACCCATACACTCCTTCATATTTCCATATCCGTCACTATTACATCATTCACCACCTAAGCCCATAAACCCTCAGAGGATTTTTCGATTATACCTATGTGCACCCCCACCCTATTTTATTTCCATTTCATTTATTATGTCGATTATTCATTCCATTCATTGCTCCACATCTATATTTGTTATTTAACATTTGATTTGTTTATTCTATTCCCCAGTTGGGACTTGCAATCATTTAGTATATTAGTTATAGGAGCACCATAGTTAGTTGTGGAGTCTTGATACAGGAGTTGGTCCCACTACTCGTATATAGGTAGTGTTCTCCTGTACTCAAGCCTCAGAATTGATCTTGTTGTTGTTTCCTCTCATTCTTCTCTGCTTGTTCTGCATTGTGTGTTGGATTTTGGGTTTCTGCTGATGAGCTCGGAAGCTCGGAAATGCATCAACGCCTCCGTTAACGAGTTCGATATATTAATTGTAAATATGATTGACTGTGAAGACCTCTATTTAGCTAGATATATACTGTTATGTACAAATTGGGAACCTCGTGCGCTTGCAACAGGTTCCCTGCCTATCTGAATTTTACTTCTTGTTGCTCCGAAGTCTTTTCACTCGCCTACACCGAACATAAAATTCAACATTGCGAATTGAGGGATATGTGCACTACACTTGTGCGTGGTGAATCTAGTCAGACGACTCTCTCAGGAGTCACAGTTGTCTTGTATCCTTTATAGGGATTCTCATTCTACATTCACCATCCATTGTCGTTCTCCTTGGTCTAGTTCTTTGCTGTCATCTGGGTTGCTGTACAGGCATGTAGATTGATCTGCCAGCAGCTCAGATCTCTGATCTTGTAGGCTTAGGGTCAGTGGGTGAGTAGTGTCACTCCCTCTTGCTGAAGCCATCCCTAGGTTCCAGACTCCTCCTGGGGCATTCTCCCCTCATCAACAGGCCCATTCAGCATTGAGAGGTTAGCCCAGCTCAAGGGTTCATGACAGCAGGGTCATTTGCTGGCCTGCTTTTCCAGCTTGTGGCTGCTTGTCCACTTGTCACAACAATTTTGCACCAAAAAGTGGATTTCTCAATGTGTCCCCTGCACTCATCCTGTCAAGTTAGTACTTCTGGGGGCATGGTGGTGTAGTGGCCCACCGTCCCCGTTCAACACGTGGCAGTTGCAGTTCAACATCTCACTGGTTCAATCCTTGCTGGATCCCCAACCCCCGCGAGATAACATAATAGACACTCCGGGTTCTACCACTGCCGATTGCCACACCCACTGTCCCTGTGACCACCTTCTTTCGGGTTTATCCCATGCCTACCTTCCCTGTCCTAGGTACTCTCATCACTGCCGCAGCAGCCGATCACACTGGCACCCAGTATATTCATATCCAGTAGGACCACATGGTCGGAAGGTCTCTGCCTAATGGGGTTGGGTCCCCCATTCGGCCGGGTGTGGTGCCCCAAGATGGAATTTGTACGGAGCCCAGTGGCATGGATAATCACTGCATTGTGATGCCAGTGCCGGTATCAGTCTGGACTTTGCATGTGAGTGCCGATGATAGGTTGGAAGGGTGTGGAATATTTGAAGAAGGCTCCCGGATAAGACGGCCCGAGCATGAACAAGGAATCTTACTATAGTATATAATTAGTTTCATAGGTAGATTACTAGACTCTACCATTCACGCTGTATACACAGACTCTCCTGCATTAGTAGAACTACGAACAAGATGGACCATGTACAGACACATGCCAGACTAGTCCCTACCATATGCCTTAGCACAATGGGGAATAAACAAGGAGGAAAAAAAAAAAGAAAAAAAAAAAAAAAGTTAGTACTTCTAAAAGTGTCCTTACGATATAAAAACACTTTTTGAAGAGAGGGAAAGTAAAATCATCAACCATAAAAAGTTTGGTGACTGCTGAAAATTTAAACTGGGGAAAATAGACGTGGCTGGTGAGCTGGTGAGCTTGTACAAATGCTCACAAGCAGCTGCCAACAACCTGTCCAAAACCTGATTTGAAGCCCTACTAGAGCATTAAGACAAACTTGAATTGACCTACTCTGAGATAAAGGAGACTGACATATCAGGTCAGATGCAAGGATCTGGTGTATAAAACGCAAGATCAGAGGATGCCAGTATCAGTGCAAATTTGAACAGTCTCACATCATGGAAAGTGAGGTGTGATCTCCGACAAGTAGGGACATCAATTTGGGAAGCAGCTTCTTGACAGCTGTACATATAGAACATGAGCCCTTTTCCATATAGATTCTCTCTGTGTGATTTATGGACACCATGAAGAGATAGGGAACACAACTGACTGAAGAATGAGCTAGAACGAGTGACTCAGACAAGGCAATTAAACTACTGGGAACATCCCAAGCACTCTTTTAGTCACCTTTACCCATGGAGCTGTCACTGAAGCTTTCACTGCCACAACTCAAAAGTTGTCAGTTGATCATCCTAACACTGCATCTATGTGGCACCCCTGACTCTGACCAGTTTTTGTGAGGATATTCCTTCATGGAGAGAGAATTTGTGGAGTTGTCAACTGGACAAGCAGGAACACAACAGATACTCTCAACAGTACAGTGTATCAAGTTTAAATATGACTGCAATGCTCTCAAAGTGTGGTATCTATGCATGTGTCCATGTCTTATTAACCCCTTCTCATCCAGATGCAGTGTACAGTACAGATAGCTCTCAAAGTTGTACAAATTTCAAATGACAAGATTCAGGACTAAATAACAATATTAGGGCAACTGGCCATGGTATCTTTGCAAACACAACTTTGAATGCCTGTTTTGACACTGGTCTTCTGCTTCTCAGGGTCTCAAGGTGCACCTGGAGGATTGTGAATCCAACATCCTGGAATTCCAGTCATAAACTGCTTTGAACCAATCCACTTCAGTTTGCATCAGCACTAAAGGGTCAGGTCAATAAACTATCAATAAAAGCAGTAACTTCAGACATACTGCTGGAATGTCTCTGTAAGCATTTTCACTGCAACACATGCTCTCAAAATTGATCAAAGTTAATTCCTGGAGGAAGTCCATAGTTGTTTGTTAGTGCTGAGGCTGTCAGACAAGGCATTATTACAACAAAACACAAGCAGGCTGCAACAGACAGACTCACCATATTTTTGTTCAATCATCCGCAGTAGATGAGGCAAAAGCTTATACCCAAAGCTTTGTAAAGCTTCAGAAAGCTTCAGACAGTTTGTGGCCTTCAATGGTTCCCAAGCGATTTCAGTCAAAGTGACGGAATACATTTTGCCAGTCAGAGTCCAGCAAATTCTAGAGTCATGATAATGCCCTCTAGTGAAGGGTAGTTCTAAGGTGATACGCACCATTAAGTATAATTGATAGTCCTGCTCCTATCAATAAGTATCCTAATATTCTAGGCTTCAGCATCTGCAAGGCAAAGGCAAACTGGAAGAAACATACAGATGTTCCCATCAATATCTTCACTGTATTGAGCTCAAAGTCTGCAAAGCATGGCTAACAAATTTGGAAGAATGAGTCAAGTAGTCACATATGGCTCCAATCCCCTGTAACACAAGTGAAGATCAGCCAAGGGGCAAAAACAAAAACTGGTCAGTAGGCACACCATTGATGCAAGCCTGCTGCAGTTCACATGCTGAAATAGGACCAGAGGTTCAGATCAACTCCTGCAGGTAAGCCGCTGCTATAAGATTGTGAGAAGTAATTACTACTGTGTCGAGGATGGTGTGAATAGGTGCTGTGTGAGCTGTAGACAGAGCCATGCGAGTGGAGGCTGCCATGGGTAGATGGCACATACAGTCAAGTTTGAGTCAAGTCTTCTCTTGACTCTCATCAATCTCTCCATGTACAGACAGTTTTTGAAAGATAAGTCTTATGAAAGTAGCTTTCTATTTATAACAACAGAATACAAGGGCAGGTACTCACAGTGTGACAAAGGGACTCAGCATTGTAGGTGAAGGAGAAATGCAGAAAAACGATGTCAACAAGAATTCAATTCACTCAGAACTGGCTGTAAAATTTTTAAGCTCCATTCAGCCACGGAGGCATGATGTCATTCAGTTGGACACTCCCTTGGTCGGAGTCAGGGATGACAGGCTATGGAGCAGGACACTTAGCTGCCGCTACTTTTGTACAAAAACCAGATTTTCATTTCCTCTAACACAAACATTCCTTCTGATGAATAGAACAATTCTGTAAGACAAAATTTTTGATTGGGTCAAAACTGACTGAGATGGGCCAATCAACTTCCCAGGGCTAGCTGATTTTGCGCAATTACTATATATGGTTTATTACTAAGCATTACATATGCCCGTGTCAAACCTATGATAGAAACCGTCCCTGCTGGTACTATTTGTGACCTTTTTTGGACCTTCATTGTATACGGGATATGGTTTGAGGGCAATGAGAGGGCGAAATCAACCTCAGAAGTCAGCTGGGGACAAAAAAAGTTTTTGTTCGGCCCCGATTTTGCGCTGCACAGCCACTTACGTAAGCTGTTCAAAAGTAGCGGCAGCTAAGTGTCTCGGGCATATTTACTGTCACCGCCCACATCTAGTTGAAACATTAGTGGTAATGAATAACCTCATAATGGTACGGCCGTTGCAAGTTTCGTCTCTGCACTGCATCGAGACCCACTCCAGAGCTAGGCAACCGATCAGAAACCCTACAGAACTGAATTGGCTCCCCGAAAATCCCTAGTCATACATCCCTCTATTCACCACAGGAGCCTCTCTGGAGCAAACAGAGCAAAAGAAGATATCGATGTTCATACCCATTATGCTTTGCAGGGCAATCAAGCGTCGTTTGACGCGTTGCAGGCCCCCGGCTTATAGGTGGGAAATTTTTCTGATCTGGCCTTTCTTGTCTTAACAGAAAGTCGAGGTTTGGGGCTAATTTTTGTCTAAACTGGTACATGACAATCCAATTTTTTTTCGAAAATTTTCTCCGCTTTCTTTGGAGGTCAAAAAGTTGTCAACAAAAAGCATCTATCTGCATTTTGGAAGGAACAAGGCGCGTAAGGGCGCTATCAAGGGTCGGTCAACGGGGTCTACAATTCCAACCACAGGCTGCTCGGGTCTCAGATGGCCTACTCTTACCAGTACCAATGGGCATATTTAGTCTCTCCTAGATAGACCCAACCCTTGGTTGGGTCTGTTTGAACTGTGACCCCCGCGTCGCCGCATAAGAAACGTGCACGTGCATACCGCATGACGCATTGAAACTCGCGTTGGTTTGGGTCGATTGGGACTGATTGGGACAAACTAAGGTACTTATAGAGGTATAAGGAATCTGAGAGGCATATCTGAGGCTTTTCGGTAGCTCAAGGACTTTGAGATACTGCTGCGAGCCGTGTGCTCTGAGCTAGAGTCACACTTGTCACACTTATGTGACTACTTGGTGACTGCAATTCCTGAGAGGGCTTTCTTCCTTGTTTCGACCAGTCTTACATCCCTATTTTTATGGGAACTCAATAATGGTGTATATTATGCTCGTTCACTAATACCTGCAGTCCTTCGTAGTAGTGTTCGCTTTGCCAGCAGCGTCCCGATACATTCTTATGTAATAACGCTGCGGCGGTGCACTCTCAGACTAGGGCATATTTTGTCTGAAACATCTGACATTTCCTCGAATTGTTTGGCCAGTTTTGTCTAAACCCCTCCCGACGCGTTGTTTACGGCGTGAGTTTATATTGATAGCTAAATCATTGTCAACCATTGTCAACCAAAACTCGACGGCCGTCGAAGAAGCATCGCTTTCTGGTCTCCTTAGCACTCTGGAATGGTCTCGTCTTTAGCTCTTGAAAGCCGATATGATCTTTATCTGCCGTACTCTATTTTGGTGCACTATATAGAAGACTGGGTATTACCTTATTCAAACCTTATCTCTTCATCATGTCCGTCCCAATCCCTCAGCCGTGCGTTATGCGTCTTTCATTTGACAGTAGGCATAGGCGTTGACGATCTCCACAGACCCAGGATACCCTTCATTGGCAATGTCGCCCAACTGGACACAACTGTTCCTCTTAACGGATTCGTGTTATTGGCAAAACAGTATGGCGAGATTTTCAAAATAGACATTCTTGGTGCGCGTTGCTGGACATCTTTTCACCAGCATTGTTTGTTCATTCTTTTGTCTCTAGGGAGGCCGATCATTTCTATCAACACCTACGCGTTACAACAGGAGCTCTGTGACCAAAAAAAGTTTCGCAAATATTTAGGAGGAGCAATGGTACAAGCCAGAGTTCTTGGAGGCGATGGACTTTTCACCGCCTTTGACGACGAACCCAACTGGGGCATCGCGCGTATGTTTACTGTCAACTCTGCGACCGCCTTTAGTTGACGAGTTTCGCGGATAGATCGTCTCCTCACGCCCGCTTTCAATGCAGTTGCTATTAGAGATATGTTTGATGACATGCAGGACTTGACGGACCAGCTTCTGTTGAAGGTACGTTTTCACAAAACCTTTTGATTCTGCCCAGTTTCTTACAGATCGCTTTTCCAGTGGGAACGGTGCGTACCTTGCGCTAACGATGTTTGTTGCTTAATGTTGAAACGCCCTGGCAGCTTTGGACCAGAACACATTATTGACCCCTCCGAAGACTACACAAAGGCTACCTTGGACATACTAGCATTATGTACCATGTCCTTAAGGTATGCACTTGCGCTTCTTCTCTACATTCCGACTTCTAATCATTTATAGGCTGAATTCATTCTACAACGTAAGTACCACGATCATCAATGCAATCACTCGGAGTTGGCTGAGCGTATCTACAGGAAGAACCACCCAGATTTGGCAGCGCTGTGAGCGAATTCCTGAAAGAATGTTTCTTGCGCTCCGCTCGTCCTTCTCTTCTGCAAGCCGTGATGACTAGTAGTAGTCGAAAGTTTGAGGAACTCCGCCAATATCTCTGGGGCATTCCAAGCGACAGTATGTCCATTCCCATTCTACTCTCTTTTGTTTTCGGTGTCATTAAAACGGATTGTGCTGTAGTCCTCAAGGATCGCAGGGCCAACCCTACTGACAAGAAAGATTTGGTGAGTGTTTGTCTCCTCGAAATCTTCATTTCATTCCAAGTATCTGACTTTTTCAGTTAAATACAATGCTCAACTCCGCGGACCCCAAGACTGGAGCGCGTCTGAATGACGACTCAATTATTAAGAATGTGCGTTGTAGTGGCATACCGATAACCTTTGTCTAACCTTTTTAAACTATCAGTTGTTGACCTTCCTAGTTGCTGGGCACGAAACCTCGTCAGGAACATTGTCGTTTATGACCTACTATGTGATCAAGTAAGTCCAAACCCTTTCCTACCACTGGATACTGTGATTGAGATGGCATTTTTTGGTCTCCAGAAACCCCGAGGTCTGGCGAAAACTTCAAAACGAAGTTGACGAAGTCACTGGCGGACAGCGTCTGCAGTATTCACACCTTGGTAGATTTTCTTTCCTGGAAGGTACGTATACGCAGCATATCGAGTTGATTTATTAATCGCTGACGCTGACTCGGACGACCTTCTCCTTCTCCATAGCCTGCATGCGTGAAACCCTTCGGCTAGCACCAGCTGCTCCAATGAGAACTGTAGCTCCATATGAAGATACAGTCATCGGTGGCGGAAAATACTTTCTCCCAGCCAACACGCCATGTCTTATACAAACATTTACGACGCAGAGGGATCCTGCAGTTTGGGGAGCTGATGTTCGTATATCTGTCATTCCTGCTTGTTTCCAACAAAGACTGACTTGAAATTTACCAGGCAAACGAGTTCCGACCAGAACGCATGATGGATGGTAAATTTGAGAAGTATCCGGTGAGTTTTTGCCTTCGTCCTCTGCTGTGAGCAGTGAGTAGAAAGCCTGACATGTCCTTGTCCTGCCTCACACAGCCAAATGCATTCCAAGCTGTAAGTACACACATCGACCTCTTCATCTCTTGTTTTTGGCACCGTATTGATGCTTTTGCTCTTCCCAGTTCGGCTTTGGTAGCCGTGCTTGTACTGGTCGGCCATTCGCTTGCAAGAAATGAAGATGATCATGGCTTGTGTTGTGCAGAAGTTTGATCTGTCATTTATTGACCCTTCATATACTCTAGAAATCCAACAGGTCTGTACTTGCGTGTAATTATGCGGTTAGTCAACTTATGTGCTTACTTGACCTCCACAGGGACTCTCCATCAAACCCAAAGACTTGCGCATCCGGGCTAGGCCTCGTACTTCAGGACCTCGCCTTTACGCTACTCCATCATACTCCATGCCACAAAACAAGTCGACTCAATCAAAATCCTCAAATCGTGCAGGACCGGCAATTCAGGCAGACAAGTTGGTCCCTATGTATGTCCTTTATGGGTCAAATACTGGTACCTCTGAAGCTTTTGCTCAGAGGATTGCAAGCGCTGCTGCTACTTATGGTGCGTATTGTGTACTTGGTTCCCAAAGCGATGAGGATTACTCACAAATGCACTTTACTTGACTTTTATTATAGGCTTTGCTGCCAAACTGGGTACCTTGGACTCTGCTACTGGCAACCTTCCCACCGATGGTCCTGTGGTGATAGTAACGGCTTCATATGAAGGTACCGTTGCGTTGTTTTCTGATAATGTATGATACACAGCTGATATCTTTATCCATTTTCCAGGTCTCCCAGCTGACAACGCTGCCCAATTCGTAGACTGGCTAGGCAGCCTCAAGTCAAACGAACTCAAAGGCGTCCGCTTCGCCCTCTTTGGCTGTGGTCACTCCGACTGGGACAGAACGCTCCACAAGATTCCTCTTCTCTGTGACCAGCTTATGGCCAGTCATGGTGCAGAGCGTCTAATGAAAACCGGGCTGGGTCTTTCAGGAGCTCAAGACTTTTTTGAAGTGTTCGATCAGTTTGAGGCTGATTTGTGGAAGGCCTTAACTACGGTGAGGTTCCTGCTTTTCGGATATTGTGAGCCCCATTGACGTGTGACGTGGATTTGTTTTTTCTGCAGAAATATACTGTCACCCAGTCTCAATCGTCTACCTCGATCGGGTTTGATATTGAGATAATCGATACTGTCGCAAGCCGTGCAGACACTCTCAACCAGCCAGATGCTGCACTGGGCACTGTCAAGGAGAACAAAGTTCTCACCCAGCCTGGACATCCCGTCAAGAGACATATCGAGTTTGAGTTACCGGAAGGATTGACTTATCGTGCTGGCGACTATCTCTCCATGTAATTATTGATCCATTTTCGCACAGTTTGACTAGTATGATCACTGACTGACTTATACACCAGCCTACCTCAAAACCCACCCCGTGATGTCCAACGGGTTTTGGCTCGTTTCAATCTCTCCGAAAAACAGATGGTCGTCCTCTCATCTATTGGTCCAACCTCACTACCAACGGACCAGCCCGTCTCTCTGTATGACGTTCTCCTCGGATATGTCGAGCTCTCCCAACCAGCGACTACTCAAGACTTACGGATAATGATGGGGGTCGCCACCACAGATTCGACTCGTGCCGCCCTCAAGGAAATGAGGAGCAGTTACCAGGCCAAAATCCTCGCACCCCGACTCAGTGTCCTGGATATCCTAGAAAAGTATCCTTCGTCGGATATTAACCTACCCCTTGGCGTCTTCCTCCGTTTACTTCCTCCCATGCGAGTCAGACAATACTCCATTTCCTCCTCACCATTGTGGAACCCTCAACATGCGACACTTTCTATCAGCGTCCTCGAGTCTCCATCATTGGCAGATAAGAACAAGATCTTCCTTGGAGTGGGTTCCAACTACCTCTCACAACTCAATCCTGGGGATCGTGTGCAGATCTCTGTTCGTGAGTCGCACGGAGGGTTCCACCCGCCGGAGGATCCGTCTACGCCGATAATTGCATTTGGTGCTGGATCCGGCTTGGCTCCTCTTCGTGGGTTTATACAAGAACGAGCGTTGCAGAAGAGTTCGGGGAGGAATGTTGGGAAGATTTTGCTTTTCTTTGGTTGCAGAGATCCGGAAGGGGATTACATCTACAAGAAGCAGCTCGATGAATGGGTCAAACTAGGTGTCTTGGATATACGACCGGCTTTCTCCAGGGATCCAGCGAAGAGTGACGGTTGCAAATATGTCCAGGAGTGAGTCTTGAATGTGGTTTGTCTTTCATGGAGCTTTTGGCTGATAGACTCCTTATTCTTATAGTCGACTTTGGAACGATAGAGATGATGTCACGGATTTGTTCGATGATAACGCTCAAGTGAGTTCTTTTCTTCCTTTCCGTATCGCTATTCCGAGTCTCATCCATCCATGCAGGTTTTCATATGCGGTTCTAGCCGAGTCGCCAAAGGAGTCATGTCCAAATGGGCGGAAATTTTACGAAGTAATGATCCAACTCTTAGTGCAGAAGACGCTATGAAGCGGTTGGAGGAGACGATGCAAGGTCGTTATGCCACTGATGTATTTGACGCTTGAGGTCATGTAGAGCAAGAGAAACTGGATTAGAGGAACTAGATTATATTTATAATTTTTTGGTTAATTTTTCTCTTGTTCATAAAACGATTTCTAATAAATGACATTTCATACGCGGCTTCATAAGGCTTTTGAGCAGTGTTACCGAATGGACGTAGTGAACAAGTATTGCAATCCAGTCAATGGAAGACCGATTGTAGGGCAGACTAGCTGGCATAAGGGACTCAGTCACAGTACTAAACCAAGAAATATGGTATGACTTGCTGCTCTTTATAACGACATTTACTTTGACATCCTTTCAGACTTCATATCATTGTCGTCAGACCCAAGTACAAACACAAACACAGATTCCATCCTCTCCACAGCACGAAAAAGCTGAAGAGTCTATATGTCATAATCTAACACCTTGTTGTACAACTTTGTCTTTGGTCCTCAACTCGGTTGTAGCACCATACGCCATTAAAAACCCATAAAATAATCCAGCATGTGTCCGATGATAGTAGACACACCTTTTAAAATTAACCAATTACACCCTATCACCCCTCCTTTCATCTACAACCCTCCACATCCACCTCACCAAGACCGCCTCCAGCATGTCTTCCCAGCCGTCATCCTTCCTCGCGACTACTTTGGCATCGAAGAGTAACGGAGGTTCGTTTGTATTGGTGAAGCGTTGTACTTGAGGCGGTGGAGAGTTCAGAGGTGTGGACCCGCCTAGTTTCGGAGTACCAGGACGAGAACCAGAAGAACCCGTGGACGTGGAGGGTGTAATGGGTATGACGTGTGTTGGGAGGATGATTGGGAGCATGTAACGAAGTTTGAGAGACCTGTTGAGAAAAATGGTTAGAAAAACTCCCGGCATAGAAGATAGAAGAATACTCACCCAGCCCATAATCGAAGGTTATCCGTCCTTCTGAACGTCCAACTGGTCTTTTTCTTCTCCTGGTTATCTTCTTCTGCTCTCTCCAGAGATATGATGTCGTGTATGCCGTCGTGATTGACATATCCCCAAGGCTTCTTGGACTTGCGCACGCCAGCATTATACGCGAGACAGAGTAACTGGCCAGAGGATAAACAGTCGAGAAAAGCGGTGCGCATAGATGCAGAAGAGGAAGGTGAAGACGAGTTGTCATCTTCTAATGGCTCGGCTGATGAGGGTGTTGAAGGTGAAAGAGCGTCATGGAACGCAGGAGGAAGAAGGAAGTATATCAGGGCATGTGCGCGGTCTAGCGAATAAGATGTCAGGTACAGTACCTATAAACGTCGAAGAATTAACGTACCAAGATCCCTATTCTCATACGCGTCCTTCTGGGCCCATTCCGGCAACTCGTCTTCGTCTATCGAACTAGTGTCCGTTGACACCGAAGTATTCGGAGCGTCCACGCCATTTTCTTCTTCATCACCCTCTTCAATGCCGCCCATATTCCGCGGTTCAGCACTAAGACTAGCACCACCCATGATGTTGGGTAACATCCCGGTCGATATGCGTCTAAACCCAGGTTCACCCATAAATATCGCTTTTCCACCCACATCACCTGCACTAGCTCTTCTCTTCCCTCCTTTGTTTATCAGCCTCCGTCGTTCCTTCACCCAACCTCTCTCCTTCGGTCTACCTGACTCATCCGTCTTCTCCCCATGGAACAAGACCTCGTCAACAGTATCCACGTACTCCCTCACCAAATTTCTCTCCTTCACCACATCCTTCATAGTTAAATCACGCTTATACAACCACCCACTCCCAACTACTAGTCGCTCATCCCACCTCTCTCGCTTCTCCTTCTCATCCTCATCCGAAAATTCGTCTGCGTCAGGATCTTCCCAGACAGGTACGCTCTTGTCCCCTTGGACTCTTACAAAAGAGAACGCGACAGATGTATCGGCATCAACCTCGTGTAATCCAAGTCCAACACCTTCTGGTAAGTCAACAGGTCTTTGGCTGGGACTAGCAAGTCGTGAAGGAGGACCACCTCCATTCCCGCTATTTGACAAATCCCTTCCACCATGTGACCCACCACCATCACTCTGAGCATCATACGCATCATCACTCAGCGGTAACCTCGCCTTCTCCTCCAGCTCCCTAAGAACAGCTAAAACTTCCAACGCTGACCGTCTGATCAACGTCAGCGGATCTTTCTGCTGCTGTGATTGTGACTGAGCCTGTGCTGATGTCGAACTGCCCCCTGCTGCTGCTCCTCCAGGTCCAGCTCTCGCAGGCGATTTAGTGCGAGCGGAAGAAGACCCCGCAGCGGAAGCAGTCAGACGGCTTGACCGGAAATTTTCTTCGCGTGTTGTGGTAGTGTGATGACGTTCGTCCGGAAACGAAAGGATATAATTACGAATAGAACGGATAGCGCGGGTGGTTATTTGGAGATTGCTGAGGACATCGAAATAGATTGAGTCTTCTGGGGTATCATCGTGGTCGTCGTGGTCGAGGTGCCAGGCTCTGGAGACTGCTCCAAGGTCTTCTATGACGCCGGGAAGAAGTGATTCGGGATTAACTTCGACGGTTTTGACATGAGAGTATACATTAGTCGGTGGTGCCGGGATTACGGGGGTGGGTGGTAGGTCGCCAATGGAACTTATGGATGCGTTATTCGTGTTAATAGAGATTGTTGGCTGATTCCCGCCGAGTGCTGGAACAAGCCCGTGATGTGGTTTATCCAGAAGTGGACTGCACAAAAGATATCATAGGAATTGACAAACAGAGAGATGTTAGAGTGATGATTACTCACTTCTTCTTAGCCTTAATCCCAGCTTTAGTAAAGAAGTACTGCAGATGCTCTATGCTTCCCAATGCCATGACACTCTCGCGCTTCGCGGCACTCCGACTAAAGGGCTTCTGGGGCTTATTTGAAGAGTTTGTTTTTGGATAAATCGCTGTTTGCCTCCGTTTCTTTTTCGCAGTAGCAGCAGAAGATTCGGTTGAAGAATCCTGGAGCTGAATCAGCGTCTCCAGAGCCATTGCTTCCTGTAGATTGAGGAGATACTGAAGGAAATGAGACGCCTTTGTTCGTGGATGTCATAGTAAGTCGTGAAGATGGTAGTAAAAAGGAAACAAGGTATCGTCAAATGTCGTGAAGAGCGCTGTTGACCGTGATCGTGAAACACCGTCATTTACTAATTCTGGTCTAGGCTCTGTAACTGGCGTGTGAGTCTGGGTTTAAATCGGTTCAGACTCGGTCCCGCATTTATAGTCCGCTCCCAGGCACAGGACCGCCGACAAGCTATTTCCGTGGCCATAAGGAAAGGGGAGGATACTAAAAATATGTATTCTAGTGCTCAGAAGACACTTGATATGCTAGTTGGCGTCGTGGCGAGGTTTGGGAGGGCTCGGCCCGAAGAATCATCGGGAGGTGACAGGCACGTGACACGCATACTGAAACGCGTCTGGGAAACGCAAGGAAACGCGTCAGAAACTGAGAAAGAAAGGCATCTCGACACCTATCGGGGCCGAGTCCTGAGCGTCAGGGGGCTATGAGAAGAGGGAGGCTGACCCAGAAAGAGCACAATGACCCATGTCCCCCCAGAACTAAAGGGATGTGGAGGGTGGGTCGAGAAAAATACGCGTCCTAGACGAGCGGAGGGCGTGATGGAGTGAATCTGCCTACGTGGCAGCATGGAGACAGCCACTCTATAAGCGCTTCAACAAATTCTTGTCCTACGTATACGTGTAGCAACGACTATGATACTAACTGCGAGCTTTATCTTCGACCATGAAACTACTTCAAAAGCGCTGTAGATTTATACATCCAATAATGCCCAGCAGTCTCCAACATCGTGTACCCCAGCACTCCTTCAATGAAAGAAAGAATAATCGTCGGGTTGATACCCTTGGGATAATTCATATGAGGCTCAATACGTAGTTCATCGATGAGACCGAAACTAAAATCCGACTCGACGAGGTCGATTTTGTAGACGGGTCTCTGTTGTCATTGAGGCAGGAGGAGGTTCTAGTGATCAGACACACGAAGGAATGTTCAAATCAACAGTAACCACACACCCTGAGGCTATCATTTGGATTCGTCTTCCCCCACTTCTTCAGATAGTTGGCAAGCAACACCAGACTGGGTTCATGACTACACTGTACGGTCATCTCATCGCCTTTCTGGTTGACCATGAGAATATGAGGAGCAGTAGCCTTGAACAATTCATTTGGACGAGCTAGCAAGTCAAGAGCTGGGAGACGTCTTGTTAGGTCTGAGACATCGGTAGTTCGGGAAACGGGGACGACGGTCTCGGTCACGGTGGTGGAGGTCTTCTTGCCATTGGCGTCAGCATTGGACACATGAACCAAATCGGGGTCTTCGTCGTCGATGGGACCGGCGGAGGAGTCACCTGGAGCACCTCCAAAGAGGCTGTCAAAGTCCTTTTCGAAGAACGTGGAGCTTCTGGTTTGGGAGATGAGATCCGACTTTGGAATACCGAGGAAGAAAGAGTGCGTGTTCTTGTTCCAGTTGGTGATTGGGCGAGTTTTCGCGTTGGCTGGGCATGGCTAGATGATAGTGATACGCATATGATTAGTTTGTTGGAGTATGTCCAACGGACAGACATACCTCAATCTTCAACAAAAGCGGCCCTCTCCCAGAAGCACTGAGTTCTTCCAAAAGAGCCTCGGTCCACTCCAAATGTGCGTCATTCTCAACTCGCGAGAGCAAAAGCTCATACCACGCGACAGTGTACCTAGAAACGGCCAACACGAAGCCGGATTTGTCGGGAAAGTGATCTTTCAGTTCACCCCAGAGAGCAGGCCATTCTGCTTCAGGTGTAATTGTATGTCCGAGGGTTTTAGTGAGAGAATCGGCGGCTTCTTTGACGGCCGATGTAGAAGAGTCCCAGAGGTCGCGGACATCGACACGAATTTTGAGAGGACTACAAGGGAGAGAAAGGAGCGAATGAGTGGGAGAAGTGTATCCAAAGAGTAAACGAGGAAGACTCACATTGTTTCGCTGGACATGGACGTGTAGAAAACTCAGGCTGGTTACCTGAGGACGACTTGAGAACAGTATTTGTGAGAGAAGACGAAACATAGTTCCTCGAAATTTTGAATCAGGAGCCTAGAACCAAGAAAAACTGCCATAAAGGACAGAATAGACAGGGTCGATTGGGATCGAACGCATATGAATATCGTTCGTGGCCGCACGTCATTCAAGTTGCATTGCGTTAAGCGTGTATGAACAAGAGGTTGAAGGAAGAGTAACATATCATTGATGAGTTTGCCACAGAATGAGTTCGGAAGGTGAAAAGTGGGTCAATGCTGTATTTTTGAGAACTTTGAAGTGGCTTTTTGAAGTGAAGTGATAAGTGGCAGCTCAAGTCAATTGCAAGTGCATGATAGACTCTTGACTCTTGACTCTGACATGACGGACAGTGCGCATTAGTTCCCAAAACGTAAAAAGCAGTGGCTGGCGGTGGGCATAGATGAAAAGGTGTGGGGGATAATGTGTCTTACTACGATGAATCGAGACAAAGGAGGAGAATCCTTCTACTGAGCACAAGAACGCAGTGGTACGCCGTCGTGGTCGATGGTCTAACGGAAGGGGCGATCACGTGTGTTTTTCGCCTCCTTCACGCTCCCAGCTGCTTTCTCCTGACTCCGATGAGTATTCCCTTGTTCCTCTCATGTCTACTAGCGCGATCAGGAACCGTTCAAATTACAATACAAGTCGCCTTTGTCACCGTTGCCGAGCGCATACTGCACAATGAACCAGGACATCTGTCCCTTTTGTCAAGTTTCACGACAATCTGACTTGGGACCTCTTCATAGGAGGTCTATGTAGAAAAACCTATATAAGCTCTGTGCAAATGAGTTCTCAGCCAGCAACTCATCTACTTACCCAGTAACTCATCGACTCAGCCTTCACTCATCTTCTCTCATCAAAATGCCCAAGCCCGCTCCCTTCACTCCCAAGCCTGCCATTGAGAAGCTTCCTTTGGCAGTCCGTAAAGACAGTCAGTATCATTTGCATGTCCTCATATTCTTTGCTGAACGCGTCTATCTTTCTAGTTCGCGATAACTTCGAGTCAGAGAAGGAAGACTTGCAGAAACAGGTCAACGACCTTCTCGGCAACGAGTGCAAATTCAACTTCAACGCCAATGAGATCTGGGCGTATAATGCAGACTCCAATAGCACCAACTGTGGTGGCACTTTGAAAAAGTACGCCTTCCATCACTCTTGTACTCTGCCTGCAATAGCACTGACGTACATTCTTGAATCTTCCAGCTACGCCACCGGCTTCATCTACTGCCTGAAAAGCTTCATCAACAAGTACGGCGATGAGGGCAAAGACCACTTCAACGGCGCCGTCACCCAATGCGAAATTTCCGTCGGTGTCAACCCTCTTGGCGACAAAGCCCCTACCATCAACTGCGAAGTGAAAGACGGCGTCTTCTGGATCCTCTTCAACCACACTTCCCTCGGATACAACTGCGACTACATCGGTGACTACATGCTTTCGGCTATCGAAAATGCTCCTCGCGATGGCCTTTCCCTTCGTGCCAAGCACTCCATCGATGAGGACTACGACTCTAAAATCGATGACCTGAAGGAGGAGCTCGGCGGTATGATCGGTGTCCCCGATGTCGTTCTCGACCCCAACTGGGACGAAAACTTCAAGGCCTTGAAGGCAAAGAGCAGCAGCAACGATTGGGAACAGAACCTTGGTCGTACGATCTATTCCTACTTTGAGGGTTTCAAGGATCAGTTGAAGTACCAGGGCTTCAAGGATGATGAGATGTTGCAGGAGGGTTTGGCTGAGGTGTTCGAGTCGAAGAAGATTGTTGTGAGGGTTGTGCCCAAGACGAAGAAGACGTACAATGAGGCTATTATCGAGGATGGTGTAATTTACTTGCAGGTGAGCCTTCTGACTACCGTGAAGTGATTGTATGCTGATATTTCCTCGAACTTAGACCACTCCTGAGCAGTGGTGGGTCAATACCAGCCAAATCGGAGAAAAGTTCATCGACCTCTTATAAAGAGAGGGTCTGTTGTCGAGGGCTCTTTGTATTTGTAGATATTTCAGTGGACTAGAATAAAATTTGGGCTTTTCTTTCTTTCTGGCTGCGCAATGTCAATGCATCTACTTACGTGGCATCTCGGCGAACCTGCCAAAAACTGCGCAGGTAAGTAGCACATATGTTGTGTCTCCAGGGACGTTCCGCCTAAACTACCGGCTCGCTATTAGTCCAATCCCTCGCTTCTGATTGGCTAGATCAAGCTCTCGACCTCATCACGCTGACGCAATCCCGCTCCTATATTGAGCTCGAGCTCAGACCTAGAATTTGGATATATGGCTTCTAGACTTCTCTCACCTCTTGTTGTCCTCCTTGCTGCTTTTGCGTCTTATCAGCTCTTGTATCCTCCCTCTACCACTACTGTAAACATGTCTGGCAACGAAATGAAGGCTTTCGAGGATCCCAAGGTTCTTGGCTATGTGCAGAAGATTCAGTGAGTCGACGCGGGTACTTTGAAGGCATGGAACGTGTTTTGACTAACTGACTCACGTAGGCAAGTTGCAACTCCAGAAAGACCCGCGTTGGCTTCTGCTAGAGCAGGCTGGGCTATGGCATGGTACGGTTGGACTGTCATTGACAGACTGGAAGGATAGCTGATACAGTGGTTCGTGAAACGTACAGGCTGCATCTTGTCGTTTGGAACTCGGTATGTCCTCAAAGTTCTGCTTTGTTTCATCTCGCGAACTACTTCCTGTTGTAGTTCAAAAGCGCGTACTTTTACGCCGACAAGTACGAGAAGGATGACTTCCAGAACTACGTCGACTATGCGTTGTTGTCAGCCGAGTTCCTTGTCGTGCGTGTCTTTCCTATGGGTTTACTGCTTTCTCTTGTGACTGAATGTTATTGGAACATGTAGGGTCATCACGATGCAGAGGAGAGCAGTCTCTTTCCCGTTATAGAGAAGAAGGTCCCTGGTTCTATGGACAAGAACGAGGCTCAACATCAGTCTTTCCTGAAGGAGGTGGGTATATGCGTTTCCTTTGGCTAATTTCTGGCTATATTGACCACTAACATTGAATAACCCAGCTTGGTCAACTCGTCGATTATCTCAAGTCCGCAAAGCCTGACACTTTCGACGCAAGCAAATATAGGGCTCAGGTGCGTTTCCTATCCTTCTAGTCCATGTATGCGCATAATAACGCTGATCATGCTCCATAAACTCTAACTGTTACAGATTGACACGATACTCGCTCCCATCATGGAACATCTCGCTGACGAGTTGGATACTTTGGCACCTTCTGAGGTAATTTGGACTTCTTTTGGTATTTGCTATATGCTGACCAAACCCCCCATATTCCAGCTCCTGAAACACTTTACCGAGGAAGAACTCGCCGATATCAACAAAGCCACTCACAAAGCGCAGCAAGGTCAAACTGAGAATGCTAAATCACTACCTTTCCTTCTTCGTTAGTGTATCTTCCTACCATTCACACCTGAAGACCCCTGCCTTACGATCTTTCTCTCTTTCTCTCCTCTCCTCTCCTCTCTTATTCCGTCATTCCAGAGAACCTACCCCCTGGTAGTCCATTCCCTCCCGCTCCCAAGTTCGTGACCAACCTCCTCGGTCCATGGGTGTTCTATTGGAAGTATAGTCCTCTGTGGAAGGTCAGTGCATGCATCTTTTTTTGGCCCAGCGGAACAATATGCTAACCAAATGATCTTGATGCTATCTTGTCTCAACAGTACACGGCCTATCCCTTTAAACCGGTTCTCCCAACAAGTGTTCCCCAGTAAATGGCTCATCGACATCCTAGCTTATTTACTTTCCACTTTTTTATGGTGGCTATCGGAAGGTTATAACGGTTGCTGGTGAAATCCTCGAGTTAATCTACTTGTTCTAAAGACTGCTTTCCTGTTTGCTTCCCAATTGTTATTATGTACTCCACTGTCTCATCTCACTGCTCTCTGTAATACTAGCCATAACGCGTCTAACGTCCCTTAACGAGTCACGACCGTGTTACCCATGCCGTACACTTAGCCGCGGCGCGCGCACGACCAGCGTGCCACGTACCACGTTTTATGGCACGGACAGTCAACAGGTGTAACCACTTGTAACCACCTCAACAGGCCCTCCTACCTTCTACATCATCCACTTCGAATACAACGTGCATTCACCCTCATTACCACCCAGCTTTAACTTGGTCAGTGCTGTGTTTTGAAAAAGAGTCACTTAAAAGACAGTTGAAGACCATCAAGACCATTTAGAAATTAGAAATCTTCAACCGTGGATGTCTCCGTGATCATGAGGACGTAAACTGTGGGGTACAATATGCATATGAATGGGTCGCTTACTGCCAAGTGAAATGCAGCAGCTGCGGCGGTATCGCCATGGGCGCCCAATCCCGCCTGTCAAGATCCCGGCCCTTTATGAACTACCACCTCAGTATACCTCAACGCGTAAATTATCAACTCAACGGATAAATTATCCCTCGGTCACTGGTGGAATTCCTGGCTTTTGATTAGCTATCTTCCAAGACGACTCCTCAACATGCTGACACGAACTCGCTTTCCAGTCAGCTGCGGGCTTGAAAGTAGCGGCATATAAGAGTTGCAGACTGTTTCCTCCTCTAGTTATCCTGTTTTTCAAGTCTTATCAACCCATCAATCTTTCTTCTACTTCTAGAATCTACTGCAATCAATGGCTGGCGATGAAATGAAGAGTTTTGAAGACCCGAAGGTTCTTGGTTACGTGCGCAAAATCCAGTGAGTTGATTCGCGTATTGGATAATGAAGTGTTTCTGGCTGCTGACTGGCGCGGTGTGTAGACGAGTTGCAACAGCAAAACAACCTCCGTTGGCATCTGCCCAAACAGGCTGGACTATGGCATGGTACGTTTGAAAAATCATTTTACAAGACTAAGGGTACAATGACATTCTTGGAACGTTCAGGGTGCATCTTATCATATGGAACTCGGTATGTGCTCAGAGTCTTTGGTCTTTGACTGCCAGAAAGTTTTAACCTGTCTATTGTAGTTCAAAAGCGTGTATTTCTATGCAGACAGATACGAGAAGGATGACTTCCAGAACTACGTAGACTATGCTTTATTGTCAGCTCAATTTCTTATCGTGAGTGTCTTCACTCTCAGGCGTCTTAGTTCTACCTGTGACTGAAGAGCACACCTACTAATCTGCATACGCAGGGCCACCACGACACAGAGGAACAGCACCTTTTCCCTATAATAGAAAAGCGAATCCCTGGTTCTATGGAACACAATGAAGCTCAGCATCAGTCTTTCCTGAAAGAAGTGAGTCTATGCGCTTTTTCAACGAATTCCTAACTTTTATTCATCGTTATCATGGAATAATCCAGCTTGGTCAACTCGTCGACTACTTGAAGTCCGCAAGGCCCGAGACGTTTGACGCAACTAAGTATAGGGCTCAGGTGCATTTCCTATTCTTCTAGTCCATGTACAGGCCCGAGCCGCTAAACATCCTTGAACAACACTTCTACAATAGGTTGACGCGATGCTCCTTGCCATGGTAGAACATCTTGCAGACGAATTGGATACTTTAGCCCCTTCTGAGGTATTGCCAAATACAGCTCCTGGCATAGATTGAACGTACGATATATGCTGATCAATTTTCATTTGCTTCAGCTCCTCAAGCATTTCACTGAGAAGGAACTCGCTGTCATCAACGAATCCACTGAAAAAGCAGCACGAGATCATGAGGAGCCTTCCAAAATGCTGCCTTTCATCCTTCGTATGTCTATCTCCCTACTATCCACCTCTTGTTATCTCTTTCTAAGTATTATTCTCATTTATCCAGAAAATCTACCACCGGGTAGTCCGTTCCCTCCGGCTCCCAAGTTCGTTACTGGCTTTGTCGGTCCTTGGGTGCTCTACTGGAAGTACAGACCTCTGTGGAAGGTCAGTGCTAGTGCATGCGTCACTCATGGACTGGTGGAATGATAAGCTAATACAACTATCTTTCTCGACAGTACACAACCTATCCCTCCAAACCAGTCCTGTCAATCAGCGTACCCGAATAGACGTCTCAATTTTGTTAGCCAGAGCTTATGACGAAATTGAAATGTTGGTTCAACTTGGTTGCGAGTCTCCGCTCGTGGTCTGTTTTCCTATTTATTTGTTTGTGCACTTGCATTTGCATTTGAGATGTTAGCGACTTAACATTATTAATAAACGAGGGATATAACAAAGAAAGACGTTGGAAGAAGATCATTGTACGCGAAGAAATAAAAAGCTCGGACTCTAGAAGGATCCTGTCAAACGAATGTCTTTGACAGAAGCACCGACGAAAACTTCAAAGGTTCCCTGTGGTCTCACCCATGAGTGACTCGGGGTATCCCATACACTAAACAACGGTAACCGCGTTAGCATACCGAAAGCAGCACAAAAATAAGCAAACAAAACAAAAACACTAACCTCATTTCCCGCTCACTAATCGTCAAGCTAACCTGTTTACTCTCACCCGCCTTCAAATCTACTTCGTCGAAACCTCTCAACACTTTCTCAGGTTCACCAGCGGACCCGGGGAATCCTAGATACAGCTGAGGAATCTCTGTACCATCGAGTCCGCCGGTGTTCTTGATAGTGAACGAGACGACTTGGGAAGAACCCGAGGACGAGATGGATAGGGAGGAGTATTCGAATTTGGTGTAGGACAGGCCGAATCCGAATTCGAAGCGGGGGGCGATGTTTTTGGAGTCCATGTAGCGGTAGTCGAGGAGGAGTCGTTCGGTGTAGTCGATCTGGGACATATAGCTTTAGTCTAAGCGCGAGCAGGACATGACAAGAACATTATGCATACCGTTGGGAAGCCAGTGATGCTGTTATACACAATTGTCGTGCCATAGTCGTCTTCGCTCTATGAAAGAAATACACCAGCGATAAGGGTCAAAAGTCGGAACTTGTTTCTGTCACTCACGTCGGCGATAGTGAAAGGCAGTCTTCCTCTTGGATTGTAAGCTCCCCAAATGACATCAACTAGACTGGGGCCAGTTTGTTCTCCAGGGGCCCCGGCATATATTATAGCAGTGATATTCGGGTGGTTGCTCCAAGGCATAGGCACAGGTCCGACAGAATGAATGACGACGACAGTGTTGTTGTTAACGGCGGCGACGGCCTCAATCTGTTAAGGTTGAGTGAGGGTAAGCAACCGAGTACGAGTACACACAGCAAAAGAAGGACGGAAAATGAAAGAGAAACATACAAGACTTCCCCCTTTGAACCAGAGGTCCAAATCATTTCTGTCACCCTGATTTCCATCGACGACAAAGTAAAATCCAAGTTCCCCGCTCATCCTACGTAAGTCAATCAGCACAGTCCCATCACATGCAAGGGCAAAAGGCGCACTCACGCATTAGCAAAAACAATAGCCAGATCCTTTCCTATAGCAGCATTCGGTCCTGCAGGACGATCATTACTCAAGGATTCAGTAATAGTCGCTGAATTCCCAACGAAATCTCGAATGGCAGTATTCGGTGGGACGATGAAGTCGAGAGAATTGGATCCAGAGCCCCATCCGATACTCATAGTTCCGTCATTACATTGATTTAAACCTGCGGTCAAAGGTGGATTACAGTCGAGATTGGGTAATTTAGCGTCTCTTCCTATGATAGCGATTGATTTGATGCGTTCTTGAGAGACGGGGAGACCGCGGATGGTTGTTCCAGTTGGGGTGCCTGTAATTCGATGTTAAAGTAGGGAAAAAGAAATAGTAGCTGGAAGACAGACCGTCGGTAGTCGTCCGGTTATTCTTTAGCAACACTGCACTAGCTCTTCCTATCTCCCTGGTCAATTCTGTATGCGCATCAGTGCGAACGTTGACATTGAGATTCAAGTTGCCAGAGCCATCAGCATGCTGAGCGTCAAAGTTGATTGCTGGAAAACCCTGCGATAGAAGACCGCTCAGTATAAAGCACGGCTACATCCCATCACCAAAATAAACAACCCACCTGATCCTGCCCAAGCACGAACCATGGCGTCAAAATCTTCGCTACCATTCCATTCAACACCTCAACCGGTACACTTCCATCATTAACCGCATTCTTCAGACCATTCCCATAAACACCTCCACCAATCAATATAAAATCTCCAGGTTGTTCCATATCCAATCCCGCTAGCGCATTGTCTGTAGCAGAATCATGCGTGGCTCCCCAGTCACTCACGACAAAGCCTTGGAAACCGCCCTCACTGAGAAGGCCTATGAGGTCTTCATTGTGGCAGGAGGAGGTACCGTTTAAACGATTATAAGCGCACATGACGGATGAGACATTCGCGTCGATACTTCTCATGAAAGGCCACCAATACATTTCGCGAAGAGTGCGTTCGTCGACGTTTGCGCTGAGACCATATCTGTGAGTAATTGGAAGAAGGGTGAGTATATGCGTCATGAAATGTGCATATATAACTGCAGTCCTCAAAATTCGACGTACCTCCAGTGCTCCTGGTTATTCGCAAGGTAATGCTTCGCACAAGCCATGACGCCGGCGCTTTGCACGCCGATAATGGTTTCGTATGCGCCTTCACCATTTAGATATGGGTCAGGACCAAAGCTGAGGGAAAGGAACAGACATGAGCCATCATACTCGCAAAGACATCCACACCTAATCTCACCTTTCCCATCCTCGTCCAGCCTTTGGGTTCCTCATCTACACGAGACCAAGAAATTAGCATCAGATTAATGAAGCAAACACCCGAGCAAAATCACGTACAATATCCATTGCCGGACCGAGGAAGACATTGACACCTGTGACGCAGACGCGTCAGGAACGATGGGAATATGAGAACACGAGTGCAGAAAAGAGAAAGGCACAGAAGCAATGGAGAAATAGTGGATTATTTTAATCGATGACGACGGGCACACTACCCCGCAACAGCAAGAATCATGCGTACCTTTGCCTCGAAATTCCTCGCCCAGGGCCTCGCCTCTCGCACGCATAAGTCTCCGGCTGAAGGTACTTGCAGCGTTGATGCCTGTTGGGAAACCTGTAACATTTTTGACTAGTCTCAGGCCAGCCGGTCCATCTTGAAAACACAAAGGCGGGATTGAGACGTTGAGAACCGTATTGGAAGAAGTAGTGATAGACAGTGATCGATTTGGTGGTTTGATATTCCCTACGCATCGACCTGAACAGTGCTGAGGATGAGTACACGATGTCTACCCATCAAAGAAGAAAGAAACAGACTGTTGAACTGTCCAACGCCTGTCACCATCCCAATCTTCTCATCCAGCGTTAACAGAGCGACGGTCTTGTTGGCCAAATCGGCAGATTCGGACCATGAGCCTGCCAGTACTCAGTCAGCTTGAGGTGCCTACAGCCACTGAAAAGACCAACACACGTTGTGTAAACCCATAGCTCTCCAGGACATTCGTCGATAGCAGAAGCAACAGTGTGATTTTGAGTCGGAGCCACATCGCCATGGTCTTGGGGGTGAGGCTCTGCCGTCTTTAACTTGAAGGTTGACCTCGAGTCGGGGTAGGACCACTGAAGGAAACTGAAGAAGGAATGCTATTCGGTAGGAACCTGGACTGGCAGCTGCAGTATGACCATAATGAACTTATATGGAGATCACGATGCCAAAAGTGAATTTAGAAGCGATCAGTGAAACAAGTTGTGAATCATGTCAGTGTGAAATTGGTGTGTGAACAATTGCAATGTCCGGTGTGAAGATTTCTGGGCTCGAGATTACTTACCGGTATCTCCGGCGATGGTTCGACTTGTAACATGTTACATCAGTCGGAGGCTTCAGGCAAAGGCAAATGTCGGTTTTCGAGATTTACTGACCACAGCAGCGAGTGCCTGCACCAGTCACTGGCCGCTAATCCAGGAATGCACCGGCTAAAAACACTCCACAGGTTACTATACTGGCCTTGGCCTTATCCACATCGACGTAGCGACATTGGCGGATAGCAGATACATGTAAGCCTTTGCGCTCAGGCTAGTTACCCGCTACCCCCGATATTGCAAGTGCGTAGGCCTCCCTGGGCGTACTGACTGGTTCCGAAGCAGGGATTCTTCGCCTCACTGTGGAGAGTCTGACAATGGCATCCAACTGACCACCATCTCTATGTCAACTCTTCAGCATGAAACAGCAAAAGCGAAAGTGTATCGGCTATTTCCCTGCGGCAGGAGACACCCCTCTCTTAATTACATCCGTACATCGTTTCATTTATTCCTTTCGCGTTTTCAATTTACTTGACTCAACACCTTTCCAAGGATCGGATGTGCGGGTGCTGTGGTTTGCAGTGGATGCTCATCGAAGACCAGTACGATCCGTCACATATATATATTTCTCATTCGGTTCGAGACTCTTCAGTTTGACTTTTTCCCTGACTTTGCACGCACTTTTCTTATGCCCACCCAACCCACCCTCTATGATTAAATTTAAACTACTACTGCCTACACTTGTTTGTATAATGTATTTACAAGCCCTACCGCTCATTCATAATTTCTACATTTTGAGGGGGCAGTTGCCCCCGGTTTGGCCTACTATTTAGTATGTGAAGCTTGTGAGTAAGCTCATGACAACTATAGCTATAGACATCTATTTCATTTGTGAACAACGCTAGTATTGACTGCCATTACTTTGCTGAATCCTTTTTCTATTGATCGCTCCGAAGGGCTATGAACATCTCGACTTCGAGCATCAAGCTTATCCTGAAGTTCATCCGGAAGAGTGGAATGCTGATAGTGCCGGCGTCGGTACTTTGGTACCAAAATACCCAGGACAGTCTGCCACCAAGTTGGAGAATTGTGGCTCAAATATAATGACTGCATCCTTGATGATGATACAGTGACTCTTCATCACCAAATGGCTCCAAGTCTGAATTGTGAATGTTGCTCAGAAGATCTGTCATCATTGAAGTATTGAGACTATTCCAAAAGGGTCTTTGAACAATGATAGCTTGCCAGTATCTGATCTAATAAAATCTCTGAGTCAAATCCCCAGTTCTCTTCATGGCTCAAAGAAGATATCTCATCTAAATGTAAAGTCAATCAGTAATTTCTTCCATTCTAGTATGGACAAGATGATAAGTGTAAGTGGCTCTCACCAGGATCCTTCTCAAAAAGTTCCACAATAGCATCAGTAAACTAACAACTTTTTAGAGCATATAGAAGTATAGCAGACATGGAAGTTAGTTTTTTCTATACAGCCTGACATGAGTATGGTTTGTATAGATGCTTTCATAGTTGTCTATACTGTTCTATACACAACTTACCATTATGCATCAAGGTAAAATGCAACTAGTTTTGCAGAATAGTATTTCATATTAGCATGGTGACTGGCTATTTACATACTTAGAAGTCGAGAAACAGTCCAACATGTCATGATAGTTAAACCTTCAAGGGTGTGGACAAGTACTGAACACAGGAAGGTCTGCACCATGAGAAATGGGGTCCACATGTATCTCAGAAAGACCTCACCAAACTATACACATACCTGTATTTCCAAGGGGGAGGCTGGGTTTTGCCGAGCGATATAGGGTCGGTTGGTCCATCAGTCAGGTCCTTAAAAAAAATTGGGTACCTTTTTTTTTTGAAGTTAGTGAGTCCTCAAGGCACCTTGAAGCAAATATTTTTGCAATCATCAAGGGGCTCCCAAAAAAAAAAGTTACATACCAGGGGTCAGAAAAAAAATTAAGGACCTGGTGGAGGGAACCTACCTACCTAACCTTCCATATATAGTAATTTCACATGTACTTACCTGCCTAATATAGTATCTTCACATGACCTCTATGTGCACTTTCCCAAGTGGTGAGAACTTTTGGTCAATCCTGACCGGCTTGTGCTTAGAGCCTAAAATTATTGTGGTCACAGTTGGAAAACCTTCAATAAGTCTACTGAGGTGTGGTTTTCAGAACAAAATTGCTTCTGGAAGGGGTTTGAAGCATGTTGTAGAGGGGGTCAAAAAAAAAATTTTAGACCCCCTCTGGGGGAACCTACCTACCTACCCCTGGTCCAGGATTTCTTGGTCTGGGCACCCTTGGCAATCATTTGGTTATTTACCCTTCTGCAATGCCCCACTCTGGAATTGAGGCATCCAGCCAACTTCCAGCACTGGTTTGCCTTGAAAACAACTTGGTTATGTTTCACTTATGCCACATTGCGTTGGTCTTCTATGAAAGGGGTGTGGGCCAACACTGAGGCATGGCGAGTATGAGGCCACAGGGTTCACCACAGACCAGTAAGTAATTGATTTTTTTCTCATGTATAAACATATAGAAATACTGGCTTTGCAAGTCAAAAGAACCACTCACCGAAACTGGTCCCCCTATCAAAGGTACACCTTCCCTTCATCCAGGTCTCTTCTCTCCAACTTCTCACTTGTCAGATGTTCTCCTCCAGACTCTCCATTGACTCATAACACTGTAGTAGAGCTCCCTGCTGAGCTCACGCTAAGCACCATTGGAATCCCATTCCAGGAGAGTTAACTCCATGGAATCACCTGAACTCGCAGAAGTTGCAGAAAGACTGATGTTTGAAGCTTGTTGGTAATGCGAATGCTGCAAGGAGCAGACAAGACATGTTCAATGGAGAACCTGCATTGGAAGATCCAGGGCCAGCACTGGAGACAATGTTTTGAGTCACAGAGGACAAGCGGAGAAGAGAGGCTGGTGACAATGAAAAGCAGAGTTGAATTGAAGTGGGCAGGAATGCAGCGTTGACCTGACTGAGAAAGACAAGGAGAATGATTATTGTAACGATGTGGTATTTAGATGAATTTGCGAGTGTGGCCGCAAAAACAAATGTATACGTATATTTGCAATACCAGTATGAGCGGTCACTGGCAGGGGGCAAGGGAAAAACCGGAGACAAAAGACCGGGAAAAAACGGGAACAATTCGTATAGCCACAAGCGGAAAATGGGTGTAAAGAACTCAGCCTCATTCTTCGGCCTCGTAACGCTGCTATACCTCTCCATAAACGTGCTAGTCTACTGATGTATAGGAAGAGTTCAAGGAAAAGCGAGTCTCATTATCTGCTGTCATCATGTCTGTTCCAATCCTCAACCGTGCGTCATGCTTCTTTCGACTGACACCAGGCGTGATCATTGACGACGTCCTCAGATCAAGGATACCCTTCATCGGAAATGTTCACCCAATGTTCACCAAATGGATCCGGATGTCCCTATCAATGGTTTCATGCTACTTGCCAAACAATACGGCGAAAGTTTTCAGGTGTCTGAGGTCGATGGACTTCAAGTGCGCCCCAAAATCATGAAGATACTCACACTGGCATTGTATATCCAAGTTGCCAGCATACTGATACTACAGCGTTGTTTCGGAAAAAGCGGCAAGTGTAAAACGTCTTGAACCTTTCGAGTCGGTCACATCTTCGTCGACGTCTGAATTCTTCAAGTTCTAACCTTAGATTGTCAAACCAGTGGTGCTCCAGTGTATGTACATGTACTTAATATATATTAACTTAAAAGCCATATACTCGATTACATCTTACAACATTGCTCGTGTGTCTTCCTTTCTTCCCCTCGCAAGAACTCCCTCAACAATATGTTTCAGCCCATCCCTCACCGCTTGGACAAATATCTCCCAACCTTCAGCAGTCTGATGCCTCTTCGATGCCTGCACATTCACGACCATCGACCCATTATATTCCCATATACTGATGACAGTAACAGATGTATTGTGCGAGCGCACACCAACTGACATCTCTGGCATGAGAAAAGGGGGTTCAGCATTGGTGCCAATCTTCTCTTTTTGGGCAAGAGGACTGAAATCGCTGTATAGACCGAGACGCTCCATACTGCCAATGGATGAAGGGATTATTCCGATGGGTTGGGCGTAGAGAGATTCCGAGCCTGGGCTGCCTATCACTGGCGCCATCCGGTCTGCCAAGCTCGCGGATCGGTGGTATGCGCTTGGAGGTTGCTGCAAAATCAAGACGTTAGTTGGTTCGCTGGAATTTCAAGAAAACGGTAGGCATCGATTCACCTTGGCACCAGCCTTTAACAATCGACCCGTATCGGGGAGCAATTCGCCCCAAAAAGCAGTGGGGTCGTCGTACCATGTTCTGTGTACCTTTCCGTCTTTGAAGCTGAGGCATTTACGAATCGCGTCCATCGAATGATATGACGGGACCATGAGGTTGACAATCCCTCCAGATGTACATTGTCCATGGGCGACTTGATCTCTGGGCCAAATGGACGCACGCTAAGTAGAATGATTTAGAACTGTAAGAAAAAAAACGGTCGTATTGGAAGAGATTATCGAAGACGTACCATATCGACAGGATTGCCTGGGATACAGAAGACCTCTGATTTGAGCCAATTTTCTTCAATTAAAAATGGCAATGATGGGGAGTTTTGAATCAACGATTCAGTGTGCAACATTCTCAGCGCCTTCTCGACGTCAGCTAAAAGAAGTACAGAGTTGAGCAATACTGTCAGCGAGCATTTGATCTCTTTACACGCCAAACTGATGGCTTGGGTTTCGGAGGGCGAAAGAATGATTTTTTCCAAGAGTGAATCTCCCGTCAAAGACTTTTGATCAACGGAAATGGGAATAGATTGGGATGGGAAAGGTATCCTCTCGAACACGATCTATGAGTGCGGAAAATGTGTATGGATTAAGACAAGGGATACTCAAAGGCAATCGAACTTGCGTACCTTTGTGGATAAATCCGGATTCAAGACTACTTCCTTACCGGCATCCGGCATCAAGACTGTAGAGGATGGAGTGAGCCGAGTGACCTCCTCGCCCCATGGAAGTGAAGTTTGAGGTGAATTGGCTTTATTCGAAGCCTGTGCACGATGTCTTGACTACAAGAATACAGAATGATCGAAGCTACGAACCTGAACTTCCTTCGTGAGGAGTTTGAGGAACGCATCACAGACGCTAAAGGTCGCTCTCGCGTCGCCCGACCAATGAGGGGCACAGAAACTGTAAAAGGAAAACTCGTTAGCAAGCGCCATTGGTTTGCAGACTATAAAGAAAATGCTAACGTGGTGAACCAATCCTTGTCATCGACGCCCCTGGCAATGTGCAACTCGGACCCAAAATGACCTTCACTCGGATACCAGAATTTTTCCTTCATCTCCATCTCCCACTCTGCGAATGAGCAGGGTTGTTCGCGCATTACAATACTCTCATCGGCCCACGCTTCCAGGGTCTTCAGTCCATTAGCGGTCAATTTGGAATTACGACCAATAATGTCGTACGAAAAGAGGAACGAGTTTGGTTCAGGATCATCCGTGATGAGAGAGCAACGGTAAGCTATCCAAGGTGCATGGAAACGTAATTTCATCCAAGCGGCTCGAGCATGCGTATACATTTTTTCTCGAGAGATTGGCTCCTTTGAAAAGAAGATGAGCATTTCCGGACTGGTGCATGCTGCCCTCGGAGTATTGACTGCAAATGCGACTGAGAATTAGCCAATGTCGTGATATAGCGGAACTTTACGCACCTAAAAATTGCAGAGAACCTTTCCCTACCATGTACACGTCTGATGTATTGTGTACGGTCGGGTGATAATTGGAACTCTAGGTGCGAATGTGGTAATGCCACTTGTTGCAGCAGTGAAGCCGAGCCCTGTCTGATAGTAGCAGCCATTGAAATGGGAAGAGTGGGGAAAATAGATAGATAGATAGATAGGATACACCGCTCAAGTGGTGAGCAAGTGGTGGACAAGTGTAGGGTAAGTAGTGTTTCGTTCCTTGTTGGAGGACTTTTATATAGCTGTGTACTTCAGTCTAGCAAGTTGTTATACTGTGATCTTCACGAATCAAAGATCAGGAAGAAAATCCGATAGTATGAAACCGGTGCACGAGCCGCCACCGGTATGCGATGCCATTCTATTGTAAATGTGCGTCGAGCGATTGGGAACCGCGTACGAGGTTCCTTCAACACTAACATGAGCCCTCCGAGGTTCCAAGCCGCTAAAAGTTCATCAGGTTTCTGGCAGGTATGCTGGCGGCCGCTTGTGAGCGCTTGTACCTATACATCACTTTTGTGATCGTCATATTGTCTGTCTACGAGAGACTAGCTTGTACAAGCTGGAAAACACGCTCATCAGCGCTCATCGCCACCGGCTACGTCTATTTTCCCACAAGTTCAAAGTTTCAGCACACCACACTTTTCACGGTCGATGATTCCACTTCGCCTCGCTTCAAAAAGTGTTTTTATATGTAAGGACACTTTTGGAAGTACTAAATTGACAGAATGAGTGCAGGGGACGCACCGAGAAATCCGGTTTTTGGTGCAAAATCGTCTCGACAAGCGGATAAGCCGAACAAGCCCGCCAGCAAATGACCTCATTTACTGATGAAGCTGTCGCGAGAGAAATAAAACCACAAAGAAAACTCCTCGAACCAAGGTAAGTCCGAGAAATCATCTAGAGGTTGACGGTGGCACTGATCTATGGGTTCTAGGCAGTAACGGCGAAGAAATATTCGAAACAGCAAAGAGGTAGAGAGATGAGGACGACGAAAGACTAGTGTTGTAAGCGGTCCGACTAGACTCCGGCTAGCCGTGGAGCCGAGCCGCATTTGGAGCGAGCCGAACCGGTCTAACGGCTCTGGCTCCACGTGGCTCAACTCTGACTCGGTGTACTGGTAAAAAAAGTGGCAGGAAAGACGACTCGAGCTGGCAACCTGCCTTTCACTACCGCGTTTTTTTTTGCTCTACGTCGGCACAAGCTAAAAAAGTTAAAGAAACAAAGCAATAGAGGGTATTAACATTAAGTACAACACCTCAGAAAACAATTTCTGCGGGATTTTCATTTTGATTCAATTCGGCTAGGTTCTGACATGTTTGCTCATTCCCTAATATATACTTAGACCAACTGTATGGAAGGGCTATTGAAATAGAGGCACCACTGAATAGAAAGAATCAGACATGCCGCCTGCGTCAATATCCCAATTGGAAAGATTTGAGGAGGGCCATTGAAGAAGGCTTGCCGTAGCTATGAAAGTGTGTGTACATGTATCATCAACAAGCTTTACATGCGCTTCAAAGATATGAAAAGACTTACATGTAAGGTGGTTTCAATTCTATGTGTTTAGTGCTGAGACAAGAAGCAGAGAGTAGTGGGAGTGGCTTCTGGGAAGGATGGACGAAAGACTTTTTAGGTAAGAGCTAGGAGACTGGGACTTTGGATTGGATTGGCTTAGGCTGGGAAGGGTGAAGTTGGTGGTGGATAACTTGTTGTATTTCATGTAAGTACGAGCTATTTATACAAAAAGTCGTACTACAAGCCAAGTAGGCAATAGTAAGAAAATGAGAAGTTTTTAGAGTGTTAGCCTCGTGGGCAGCGTCCTGTTGATCTTTGAGCAGCAAGTCATTGAGCCCAATGGTAGTCTCTCATATTGCATTTGACAATTACTTATGGCACACAGAGAGTCCCCATTCAATTGTGAATCCCCAGCGACCATCTCGCTGCTGACAATCACTCTTCACTGAGTGATTTATAAGTAGTTCTGGTATGTTATAGCACAGTTTGCACATTATTGTCCTTCACCTCTATCCCACTGCAGTGCTAAGGTTTTCAGACAGATCAACAACAGACATATGAACTGTAAGCTCGTCTAGTCCCATGCCTTATCATCCAGGGAAAGATGTACTCTAGCCTACATCAGGATGCTTCATGGACCCCAGTGCATCAACTTAGCATTGTAAGATGACACTCGTATCTAGCCCTAACTGAGATAGAGACCTACAACTTGCTACAAGTACTAGCAAGTGGTGAATAAACAAGTACATTTCATTCTTGATTCATAATAGAGGCCAACTGAGGCTGCATGTGGCTACACATGTTTTAGACTGTTCTGGGGCATGCTCAAGGCTAAGTTCAACAGGCAGCTTGCTGGCGGCCGCTACTATGCGCCATTAGGGGTTCGATGCAGACCACTGTCAGATTACACATCAGACAAAACTATATACTCTGTTATAATCCCATTAGGGGGATTTTTAAGTAGCAGAATGTTTGTGATAGTCTAACATGTACTTATAATATGGCCAGCTAGATTATAGAGTTACTACCATGAAGCATAATGATTTGTGGCAATATAATGCCATTATAATATGTGAGCATCTTATAATATGATTATAATACTGGTTGTAATCCTGTTACAACATCTGGGATGTTATAATACCACCACAATATGGCTGTAACATTATAAACATCATAGTTATTTCCAGTGATAATAATGATGCTCAGATTTGGCAGCCCCTTATCACTTATATGACAATTTATGAGTCCTATCAAGGGGGAGGCAGGATAAAAATAAAAACATTGGGTCAAAAAAATTTTTGGCACCATCCAGAGTACCCCCTCCCCCCTCACCTGCTTTATATGGTATATCTGCAGTCACATGATATATAGATACCAGAAGCCCTAACCCTAAATTGATACTGCCAAAAAGAGAAGAGATAAGATACCTCAACTCTACCTGAGACAAGTATTTGTTGTGCATTTGCAGCTTCTAGCAATAGATAGCCACAAAAAGGTAGGAAAGTCTTGAGAATTGTACAACTCTAGGTAATTAACAAAAAACAAGCTCAAGATACCCTGTTCTAGGTGCTGTCCAAAAAATTTTTGGCCAGACCTGACCCCTCCCCCTACTCTATGTGCCAGATATGCAGTCTGCCTCCCCCTTGAGTCCTATTTATAGGATGCCAAGTCTTATTGTGAGCTCAAATGGCTGCATTTTTCATATCCCAGGAAAATATATCCTATTCCGTCAGCTCAGCAGACTTGGCACTAAGCTTCTCTGCAAATTCTCCATCAACTTTTGTTGAGCAACAAACCAGTGAGCAGTGACCAATGCCCAGTCCATGACCCACATCTACCTCTTCAGAGTCTATTGCATTTTGTGCAATGGGATGAGGACATATTTCAATGGTGATAATGTCTGGAGCCATTTTGATAGTTGTAAAGGCATTAGACAGTTTGTGCAGCCATGACCACATGCAAAATGGCATGTGCACATTACGAATTGGTCAAAAATTTGTGTTGCGCCCACCATAGACAAATAGCCCTTTGTACTCCTCATCTACTTTCTGTAAAATGCCTACAACTTGTTGACAAATTGTCAAGAATTTCCAGAACAATGTCACATTATCTGGCAGCTCATCTAAGTCTATTGGTCCACCAGGCTGTGAAGCACTTTCTGTGTCCCTCTCTTTCTCTTCAACGACATCTGCAAATTTGAGAAGAAGCAGTTGGAGATTCCATTGTTCCTGGAGCAGAACGACTTCCATTTGAGTAATATGAAGTATTTACACAATATGTGAGCAGTGTAGTGTATGAGAAATCAAATTACAAAAATTTTGACCATGTACATGTGCAACACAAATTTTCGACTGGTTTGTAATGTGCACGTGCCATTTCAAACATGGTTGTGGCTGTGCAAACTGTCTAATGAGTAGCAAAAATGACATTATATTTGAACAATGGCCTTATACAGCATACTTGAGAATTAGTCAAACACATCAGTCATGTAACAGCCTTGCATTTCTTGTTCCAGCTTCTTTGTGGCTTCTTCGTCACTGAGCTCTGGATGGTAGATTCTAAGGATGTCAATAGATTTGGCCATGATGCCCTTGGCAATTTGGCTAGAACCGCAGACATTCAGTAACACAAAAGGGCCACACACACCTGAGTGTTCTGTATAACTAAATCTGTACAGTCATTCCTATCATGCCACAAACGACTGTCCAGGGGAATAAAGTATCAGTAACAAGCCAAAGTAAGTGCATTTGAGCAACTGACTCTTGAATACATTTACAACCTTCACTCTTCTCTGGTGCTCTTGAGAAGGCAGGTCTAACATCCAATACCCCCAGTTTGACCCATTAGACAGTTTGCACAGCCACAACCACATGCAAAATGGCATGTGCACATTATGAACTGGTTGAAAATTTGTGTTGTACATGTACATTGTCAAAATTTTTGTAATTCAATTTCTTGTGCACTACACCGCTCACATATTGTGTAAATACTTCATACTACTCAAATGGAAGTTGTTCTGCCCCAGGAACAATAGTAGTGCTCAAACCCCTACTTATTACCTGATTATTGTTCTGACTCTTTTCTGATTATCGGATGACTGAGAGAATGGAATAATCAGAAAATAATCAACACCTGTACTTGATTATTTCCTGATTATTTCTCAAGGCTGTTCTGATTATTTTGAGATTCAAACTCTGCCAGCATTCATGCTGATTGTAGGTGTATGCTACGCACATATGACGACAACCACCACCATAGCACGCAGTGTGTCTGGCAGTCCCCAGAAGGCCAAACATGCTTCCAAACCTCATAAAAGTAAGGAACTGCACGGGTTACCTGCAGGTTTACATTGCCTGACATTGTCAGCAATGTAGAGCACAATGAACATGAAAAAAAAGCACCAGGGATCATGCTGAGATATGAGCTGAACAAGAATTTGATGTTCCCCAAAGCATGTGGAAAGATAGGGGCATGATTTTTTAGTCATGGATGTCACCCCCTAATTGAGTTTTTGAATTGAATCTGGTCATGGGGGTGACATCAATTTTGTTGGTCACTGTATACCCGTGGTGACTTGCATGCAAAAACATGTCTGGCAGCACTGGCAACTTGTCTGGGGAATACCAAATTCAGGTTTAATTCATAGATTGGCCATTTCTGCACCGATTTACATCATCTTTCAACCAATTTTTATGCTCGGATTGAGCTCTACATCATTGTCATCCCCAATTTAGGTAAATCGACAGGTATACCCATGCTTTTCCCTATGTAAAAGTCGCTCCTCCCTCTCCGAATCCATCTCTCCATGTAAACCTGCTGCCAGCTCTACCACATCCAAGACCAAGAAAGCGACAAGAAAAAAAAAGACAATAACTGTCATGACATCTATATTTGGTACTATTTATTTTTTCTTATCTCTGTATCCTTGGATCTTTACACCATATGACTCTTGTTCCACATGCTACGCACCGGACCTTTCATTTCTCTGATACAGCTTCGATACAGCTTCTTGACAGCTTCCTTTACAGCTTTCTTTACAAGCTTTCCTTACAGCCTCCCTTACAGCTTTACTTTTACATATATAAACCCTGTCCTGACACCTGGTTCTCTATCTCGACCTCTTCGTCATTGGGACCAGGTGTGTATTCCCCATTTCATTACTTCTTTCACCTTTACTGATGGGCACTGTAGTTCCAGTACTTACTGCTGTCTGTTAGGTATTTAATACATTCTTCGTCGTTGGGACCAGTTCCAGTACTTACTGCTGTCTGTTAGTCAAGTTGAGCCTGTAGCTCCTTGTTATCACTATCTAAGTGCTTGCCTCTTTGTGACTATAACAAGGTTTACATGTGCTGACTACCTTGGGAGTGATGTTGTTCACTCCTGAGCTAATCTACATCATGCACAGGACTTGGAGATGTGCAGATGCCATAATGCTGTTGATGACTGTGCCAAGGACAGCAAGACAGAAAGAAGTGATTATTTGCTGATTATTGTGTTTTTCACTTTCCAGGGTCTCAAACCTACCAATTATTGTCTGATTATTTTTCTCATTATTTGTTCATTATTTGTCAATTCACACTCAAAACCAAAGAATCAGTCAATAATCAACGAATAAGTAGGGGGTTTGAGGAGTACTAATGGAATCTCCAACTGCTTCTTCTCAAATTTGCAGATGTTGAAGAGAAAGAGAGGGCAACAGAAAGTGCTTCATGGCCTGGTGGACCAGTAGACTTAGATGAGCTGCCAGATAGTGTGGCATTGTTCTGGACATTCTTGACAATTTGTTGACAAGTTGTAGGCATTTACAGAAAGTAGATGAGGAGTACAAAGGGCTATCTGTCTATGGTGGGTCCAATGCAAATTTTTGACCAGTTTGTAATGCACACATGCCATTTTGCACATGGTTGTGGCTGTGTAAACTGTCTATTATATCATGTATAAACATTGTGCAGTTTAAAACTGCACTATAAAAGTGTGCCAATCACTTTGGATCCAATGGAATGATCACACTATAAGGCCTTTATATATGGAGACACAGAAACAGAGACAGTGTTGTCCTCTGAATTTCATGACCAGAGGATCAGTGACATGGGCAAGAACACTGTGCAAGATTAGGACACATCCAGTCATGACTGATTTATTAGACTTAGGTTATCTTAGCGAATAGTCTTAGTGAGAGTCACAAAGTGGGGGGTAAGAGCGTGCGAACGTATTTCGCTTGACTCTCAAGTATATATCATTAATCAAAGTAGTATAACAATATAAATAGTCTAAGTATATCCGTATGATCATTTGACCGTATGTCCGCAGTATCTGATTGATTGCCGTATGCGTATTAGCTTAGTAATATGATCGTTATCATTAAATTCCAACACTCCCCTTCAAGCGGATATCCCTAGTAATCGGGAGAAACGCTTGATCTTATCAGCGGAGAGAGCTTTCGTAAGTATATCCGCAAGTTGATCATTAGTTGACACATGTTTAACTCGTATGTATCGTTGATGTATCCGATCAGTAAGGAAGTTTTTATGGATATTGAAATGCTTAGTTCTCTGAGTATGTTGTTCTTCAGGAGCACGTATAATTGCCAAAGTAGATGCACTATCTGAGTTGATAAGTACTGGCTCCTGTTCGGCATTTAGAATTTCTTCTATAAAACCTTTCAAATAAATAGCTTCTTGTGAGGCATGTGCGAGTGCGCAAAGTTCAGCCTCAGTAACTGATAAAGTTACCAGTGTGCCTCGCTTACTTGACCAAGAAATAAGCGATTCAGCAAATTTGAATGCATAGCCCATGATTGGTTTATTGCCATACGTGGACATACCATTAGAGTCGGCAAATCCATAAGTAGAAGTAATAGTAGGGCTCCCTAGGTTGAGCCAGTAATCGCAAGTTCCTTTTAGATAAAGATAGCATTGTTTAGCTGCAGCGTAATGCTCTTCACCTGGATCATTAAGGTATCTTGCTAGTTGACCAGTGCAATATGCAATGTCTGGCCTAGTACAGTCAGCGACATATCGTAAACCACCGACTAGTGACATATAGTGTTTAATAGCAGCGGCGTCCCGTTGCGGTTCACTCCCAGGTCTAGGGCTAAGATTTTGCCCGGGTAGCATAGGTGTACGGCGTGAATGTAATTGGTCAAAATTGTATCGTTTGAGAATATTCTCAATGTAATGTTTCTGACGGAGTTTAATAGTATGATTATTCCTATCTCGTTGAATTTCCATACCGAGAATCCAGTGGATTTCTCCACCGTCAGTGACTTGGACGTGTCCACTAAGTGCAGTAACAAAAGCTTGTGCAGTAGCTTTGTTGATAGTACATAAAGTAATGTCATCGACGTGACAAGATAGTATTAAAATGAGTTTATTCTCATGATATCGGTAGAATACCGCATTATCGTATGTAGACTTCTTAAGTCCTAGTAATTTTATGAGAATATTGCATAATTTTTCATACCATCGACGACCAGCTTGTTTAAGCCCATATAGAGTTTTTCTGAGTTTAAGTACGTAGCCTTCAGGTAAGTTAGGTAATAAATTACCCGGAGGTGGACGAAGGTATAATGTTTCCTCGTCAGTAACGTTTCCGTAAAGATAGGCAGATTTAATATCAATCTGAGTAGTTTCATAGTCTAATGAAGCTGCAAGAGCAAGTATAAAACGTGTACTGCTCATGCGTGCTACAGGGGCAAAGATATCATTTGCGTAGTAATCAATGCCTTCTTGTTGACTAAAGCCTTGTGCTACTAGTCTAGATTTCAATTTGGTCTGTTTGCCAAGTTCGTACTTAGTTTTGTAGACAAATCTGGAACCAATGATATTCGCATCAGCAGGAGGTTTGACGTATTCCCAGGTTCCTAGATTTTCTAGAGATTCTATCTCAGCTTTCATGGAATCAAACCATGCATTACGTTGTGGATGATTGAGTACATCCTTAAATGAAATTGGATCGCCAACGTTATCAGCGTAGTAAACATTGAATTCTGTTAAGAAGAAAGCAATGTTTTGTTCAACTTCATCGTAAAAGTAAACCTCTGGCTTCTTGGATCCTTTTTGATCGTCTTGGGCCATCAGGTTGTTTAGTTTCGTCTTCGTCGACATCCATTGGTTCAGGTTCGTGTTCCTGAGAAGTTGGAGTTTCAGTTGTATTTTCTTCTGTAGTTTCTAATGGTTCTTGATTTTTGTTTTGTAACTCCCCTTCAACTTGCGATTTGGACGTTAAGAATTGCAAGTTGCGTTCTACATTCACTTTAGTACCAAAGTAGACATAATGGCCTTTTGAATGATCGTCAAAGCCTAACCAAACTCCACGTTTTCCTTTAGGAGTTAGTTTACTAGTTCTTGCTTCGTCATATACAATGCAAGGTGTACCAAAGCTATGTAGATTGTCTAAGTTTGCGTTAACACCGTAACGTTTAAAATAGGGAGTTTGCATTTTTAATGCAGTTTTCGGAGATCTATTAAGTATGTACATAGTATAAAGTCCTGCATGCCACCATAAACGATTAGGTAGTTTTCCGGTATGCAGATTAACACGAATACCATTCATGATATGTTGATGTATGTTTTCAGCAACTCCGTTTTGCTGAGGCGTGTCATGAACTGTATAACGTGCAATTGTACCTTGTGCTTTCAGGTAGTTTTTGAATGCACCCGAAGTAAATACGGCATCGTTGTCTGATTGTAGAATTTTAACTTTGATACCATATTGCGTAAATAGTTCAGTAGTAAATGTAACCCATTGGGTATAAGCTTCGTCTTTTGTTTTAAGTGGAGATAATATTAACCAACGCGTACAGTCGTCGACGATGGTTAACCAGTATTTGTAGCCTTCAATAGAGGCAGTTCGTAATGGACCAAATATATCAATATGAAAATGGTCTCCGAAGTTTTCTGCTAATTCTGAAGTACGTTGTTTCGGAACAGAAAGTCTGTGTATATTATTGATGATGCAGTCTTCGCATTGAGTTTCTGTCCAATCATCAATAATGGTTGTAATAATAGATTTATCTGTTTTTAGTAATGTTTTTAGATTTGTATAACTCATATGACCAATTTGTTTGTGAAGTTCGTATAAACTTAAAGTAGCAACGTTATCACTCAATTTTTTAGTTGTGATGGAGTAAAGTTTGGCGCTCTCGTGTATAACGCCAATGAAATTGTCCTTGTCATTCCATATTATACATAAATGATCATGAAAAGTAAAAGTATAGTCCGCTTTTTGTGAAATACTGATTAAAGTAAACGGAAGTTTTGAGTTATAGTATACATTTTTAAGAGTGATCGATGAAGACTCACCATTGTCCTTCCTAATTTCTACCCGCATATCGCCTGCTAATCGAAGATCTAGATGCTCTGAATTGGCAACAGTTAAAGTTATGGCAGGCGTAGTATGAACGTTAAAAAGTAAGTTAAGATACGGTGTACAGTGTATAGTAGCACCAGAATCAATGATATGCGTATGATCTTGGTCAGAGATCGCGGTAAAAGCAGGTAGGGAAATATGATGACTCACTGGAGTCTCTGAGTCTTCCATCTCAACGTCGCTCGAAGAAATTGACTGTATCCAGTCCGATTGCGAAGTTGACGTAGTCGCAATTTGAGAAGAAGAAGACGCAGGCATGGAGATGGCAACTGATGCATTCTCCTTGGTCTTGCCTTTGTTGGATTGTTTAGTAATCCCTTTCTTCTTCATAGCTTCTTTGGACTTTTCAGTCCACGGTTCTGGGCACGTCAGGGTCGTATGACCCATCTTGTTGCAGTTGAAGCACTTCCGATCCTTTTTGACATCAGAAGGCTTCTGGAACGGCGCTGCGGCGTTAGCGCGTTCCCCTTTTGACTTGTCCGATCGTTGAGCACTGCCTTGACTAGTGCTTCCGGACTTCTTGTCGGACTTTTTCGAAGGATACGTTCGAGCATTGCTCAAACGATAGTTTGTGAATTCCTTCTTTAGCCGCGCAATGAGGTCGACGGCTCTGTATACGGGTTTCTCCCCTTCAGCTGCAGTAGTGGCATCCCATGTAGCTGCAGCTGCATCCACAGTTGCTTCGTAAGAACTGCGAACAAAGTGATAGTGTGGAGGAATAATCCCCACTAGAGCTGAGTAAAAAACTTGATCTGAGACATCTATGTCTCTTTTCTTGATAGAAGCCCACAGATCCTGAGCTTCGTCGAGGAGCTTATCAAACTCCCAGACTGGTTTACGTAAGTTGAAGAGTTTCCACAGCTCGTTAGACTCTTGAACTGTGGATGAAGGGTCGAAACGTTGCTTGAGCTTCTCGATAAGTTCTATCGCATCCGACTCTTCGATGTAGTAGATCATGATTTTATCATCAATCTTGCCTGTAATAGCGTTAAAACAGGCTAGTTTGACAGTATTACCAGGATGTAACCCGGAACTTTTAAAGTGTTGGTGACAAATCACCCGTATAGCGTTATTAACACGGAAGTACCACATCTTCCAATTCTCACTGCCAGTAAGAACTGTCAGGGAATCAAAAGCTTTGTTGATGTCGCTGAGCGGCATCACGTAGTTGGGGTTTGTGTTTTCGGGCACAGATAATGCGACCGACGAAGTAGAGGTAGATGGAGGAGATGATGGTGAAGTAGGGGCAGTATCCCAGACATCAGTCCTAGTATGTTCGCCAGCATCAGACATAATGGGATCAAGTGGGAATGGAAGAGGGTTTTGGAAGAGAGGATCAAGTGGTTGTGCTTGTGAAGTAGATGATACGGGCAGAGTAGGAGTTTGGGTACCAGAGGGGTGTGCACTAGAGTGGCGACTGGTAGTAGGAAGTGGGATATCTGGAGCTGATCCTTGAGATCGAGTTTGTCGACTAGTCATATACTAGTCCAAGAACAGAGTACGAGTAGAGAGTAAAGCAGAGTAGAACAAGTGTTTATCGGAGTTATAGCAAGCTAGGCGGGGCCCATAACCTATTAGACTTAGGTTATCTTAGCGAATAGTCTTAGTGAGAGTCACAAAATGGGGGGTAAGAGCGTGCGAACGTATCTCGCTTGACTCTCAAGTATATATCATTAATCAGAGTAGTATAATAATATAAATAGTCTAAGTATATCCGTATGATCATTTGACCGTATGTCCGCAGTATCTGATTGATGCCGTATGCATAGTAGCTTAGTAATTTGATCGTTATCACTTAATTCCAACAGGTCTTATTGTGCTTCAAATTCGAGAGCACTGACTCGAATCCAGTGTAGCCCGAACGCCACGCTGCTTCTATTAGCTGCACAGACTACACGGTCGTTCAAACAGCCAAAATTTACTGGCAATGTGAAGGAACGGAGCAGTCTTCAACTGGGGTCTCATGTTCTCTCTGTAGACTACTCCATGACCTGACATTACTTTATTCATTCGATCTGCTGAAGCCAGGACTCCTCAAATTCTCGGGTAAATTCTCGGGTACACGGATAGGGATAGGTAGACCTACTAGTAAGCCGACCATAAATAGTTCTGGTGCAGCTGCAGTTTGTTTCGGACTCGATGCAGTAGAAGTCGGGATGAATCAACATATGAAAAAGCAGCAGGGCTATCGAAGGTTAGTAGAGTACTAATAGTAATAGTAAGACCAATAGTAGGGAAGGGAAACAGTAAACCGGCGAGAGAAGAGACAATAAGAAAAGGAAATGATAATCGTCTGCAGAGGCGACCACTGAGGAGACCTCTAGATCTGTACCCAAGACATTTAGTTTCACCAATGCAACAAGATCAACCCTTCTATATCCAACTCGCATTTACTCTCGTTCGTCTGTCCAGACCTCGTCTATTCTCGGGATCCCACCTCTATCCTTCCAAATAATGAAAGCGTTGTGAATGAATGCCGCCGTTGCAGCAACCAGGTGAAAGCCAGGAAGGAACATTTCGAGAGCGCAGGTCAACACGACCCAGCTTGTCGGATGGCAGTTCCAACCTGGTTCCAACAGGTATTTCAGGTACTAGATAGACACGACTCGCGCGACACCTTGCCAAACCAAAGGCAGAACAATAACCACTCCCTTCCGTCAACAAACTTCACGTCAATCCCAACGGGGACCTCAACGAGACTTTGTAGGTGCCAATTCATTCGAACCCCAGTTTTGTATGGCCGAAACGAGCTCAAAGCAAGATGACTTCTGCAGTGCTGCACTTTATTCTTGCCGTCACCTCGTTGCCAAAGCGTCCTACCTTCCGGACAGTGTTGAATGCCCTGAAGAAACCTAAGAGGCTATATAAGGATATTTCTTGAATTGGTTTTTGATTTATCCCCAGGTGAGTCTCTCTCTTCAATCGCAATTTCATCACCGACCCTCACAGTTGGCCGTTTCTTAGATCTACAACACCATCATGCGTCTTTTGAACACCCATTCTTTGAAGCTCAAGAGCTTTTTTGGTGGCGACATCCCTCCATACGCGATTCTTTCTCATACCTGGGGCAAGACTGAGGATGAGGTCACATTTCAGGATATGATGGCGGAGGGTCGTTCGGTTGCGGAGGGCAAAGCGGGCTACAAGAAGATCTGGGGTGCTTGTCAGTACGCCCAGAAGTACATGTTTGAATGGATCTGGATTGACTCTTGCTGCATCAACAAGGAGAGCAGCGCTGAGCTCTCTGAAGCTATCAACTCGATGTACGCGTATTACGAGGACGCTCAAGTCTGCCACGTCTATCTGGAGGACGCCAAACACAACGCCCTCAACTTCAACAAATGCAGATGGTTCACGAGGGGTTGGACGTTACAGGAACTATTGGCACCGTCCTATGTCGTCTTTCTTGACCAGGACTGGCAGATGGTTGGGACGAGATATAGTTTGGCAGACATCATCTCTGTCATTACTTCCATTCCGGCATCCGTCTTCAAAGATGGGAATTTCGACAAGTTCAGCGTAGCTCAGAAGATGTCGTGGGCTGCTCTGAGGGAGACAACGCGACCGGAGGACATGGCATACTGCCTCTTGGGAATCTTCAGGGTCAGCATGTCGCCTATCTACGGTGAAGGTGGTGCGAGGGCATTCATGCGACTTCAACAAGAGATCATCAACATCTCGGATGATCGCAGCATATTCGCCTGGGTCGCAACGTATGGCGAAACCGAGCCGAGAGGACTGTTGGCGAGGTCTCCTTTCGAGTTCAGGATGTCTGGTGAAGTAAAGGCTTCCGAAGCAGACGACATTGGGGACACGTCATTTTCTTTTGGCAACAACGGCCTGCAGATCCATCTCCCTTTTATAACCCTCGAACCAGTCTCTATTTTCTCTGATGAAATTCGGAGACCTGCAAGATTCAGGAGTACCTGGTCATCGGCAGACTTTGAAAGGTCATGTCCTATTGACACTGTCTTCTTTGCACCTCTGCACTGTCGGTCTGACCGTGACCCCGAGAAGTGTTTTGCCGTCTATTTGCAAAAGGCAGCAGAGGACGTTATGTGCGCTACCGCCCCAATCAGGTCACAATCATTGATACTGCCATGTTACAACAACCCGACATGCACCAGGTGGTTGTAAAAGAAAATGCAGGCATTCCTCGCAAGATTAAAAACGATCGTAAAGTTACTCGTCTATCCATCCGAAATACTACACCCGACGTCGTCCACAGAGATGGTCACCTTAAAAATCAAATGTCAACGGTCTCTGATCCTGATGAAGACAAGCAGGCGCAGGGCATGAAGGAGACGTCGGTCAAGATTAATTATTGGCCTGATGTCAGTATGGTTAGGGGGACCTGGCCAGTTGCACATCTGAAATATCAGTGTTTGAAGTCTGACACACTATTTGAATTTCTGGTCGAGCCGGGCTTCAAATGTGATGTCGGTTCTCTTCGCTTTGCCATGAGGCCGTACTCTACACCAGCGATTTCATGGAAGGAGAATGATGACCCATACCGGGATACGATGATCATGAAGCACCCTCTAATGGGTGCCGGACTTGTGTCCGTCACTTACCACATGACAGGAGACGAGACAGTCAGGATACTCGAAGTCCGGTATGTGGGTCTGGATAAAGCAAAGCTTTACCGATTTCGCGCGCACTACTCCAACCTCAGGAGGAGAAGGAGGAGAAGGAGGAGGAAAAACCCTTCAGGTTGGGTTTCATGGTTCCATCCATGATTCGGGAGAAAGTCGAGTCTTTTATGAACACACACGAGGCAAAAGTATTCCAACTCACGAATGTCTTTCCGCCGGACTTCTTTGGCAAGGAGCACACAGACCAGACCTATGTGGATATGTCTGCCCTCGGGAAAAGGGAGCAGTTCCGTGTCCTCACTTACACTGCACCCCCTAACACTAATCCTGAGGACACAACTCCGATACGTGCTTATGTGGTAATTGGTTTCCATGAATTCATGGCATGGATGGACATTGTTGTTTCTACCAACTCTCCCAAAGAAGTTTGGAAGTCTTATTGTGATTCAGGTTGGAGAGCACCGACTCGAATCCAGTGTAGCCCGGACACCACGCTGGGTCTATTAGCTTGACAGACTACATGGTCGATCAACTGGCCAAAATTTACTGGCAATGTGAAGGAACGGAGCAGTCTTCAACTGGGGTCTCATGTTCTCTCTGTAAACTACTTCATGGCCTGGTATTAATTTATTCATTTGATCTGCTGAACCCAGGACTTCTGAGTACACAGATAGGGATAGGTAGCCTACTAGTAAGCCGACCATAAATAATTCTGGTGTAGTTGCAGTTTGTTCTGACGACGCAGTGCCGTTGATATGTATATTCATTGGAATCCGGATAGCCAAAGGGAGTGAATCGGCGTATAAGAGAACGACGGAGAGTAGAGACAGAGATGTACATGTAGAGCTACTAGATAGCGTAAAGAGTATAGAGCCTGAGATGAGATAGACCGAATATAAAGTCCTTCCGGCCCATTTCTTCCAACTTCCAAATAGTTAGTCTCTCTCAACCCGACCCAAACAAAGTTATAATAATATTGTATGTATTTTATCTGACGGATGCACATACCTGGCGTAAGGACGAGTCTAGCTTGACACGCTGCAAGACAGACTTGAAGACTGGGCTGCGTTGCATCAAATCGTTACACACCTGAGAAATAAAACGACTTGACTCCAGCTCGACGCAGGGACTCACCGTGCTAAGCTTGTTGACGGAGAAGAGGAGGGATGAAGCTGGTGAAGAAAAGGTTATTTTAGAAAATAATTGGACTTGACGCTGTTGGGATTGGGGACAATGATACCAGGAGGATTGTGAAGAGTAAAGCACGTAGTAATGAGACTTACTAAGCTGAATGTCCGACTCAACACCTACCAAACCGAAAGCAGAACAATACAAGAACAATAACCACTCCCTTCCGTCAACAAAAGTCAACGAACTCCACATCAATATTTGAATTGTCCAACGGGGACCTCAACGAGACTTTGTAGGTGCCAATTCATTCGAATCCCAGTCTTGTATGGCCTAAACGAGGTCAAAGCGCGCATGTTGTATTCTTCGATTGAATTAGGACTTTTTTTTTTTTTTTTTTTTTTTTTTTTGGAGGTGCGTTTGGATAGCCGTTGCTATACGACAAGGTCACCCTCATAGAGGGTCGTTAGCGCAGGCCCGCGGTCAGGGGGCGAGGGATCTAAACCTCGCACAGTAGTACATACTTTTCATAGAAACATAAACATAATCATAGATTGTCCTCCCAGGGGAAATGCCTTTACGCACTGAGTGTGGGACTCGGAACAGGAAACGAAGGTAATCGTTACGAATATAACCGTTAAAACCAAAGCGAGACTCTATCATCGGGACGAGCTAGCTCATCCCTCCTGAGAGGAAAACGTTCATTGAGATGAGTTGCCCCACCTCTCACGTCTTCCTGTTCTTCTTTGGAGATCCTGATCAATACCCACTAAAACCCCTGCTAATTTTGTCCAGTCTTTTGGTAGGTCTTTTTCGCCGTGGATTAGGCCCTTCCATGTATTTTCGACGACCTTCTTCGGTATGGCCTTCCTTCCAAATTTTCTATTAGTCATCCTGGCGTCTAATTTTAGTCTTTCATTTATCATCCTCCACCACCTGTTCGTGATTTCTTCTTCTGAAAACGGCGTCTTATCTTTTGCGATAACTCTCTCACAGCGCAGGACCCAAATCAGGTAGGCTGATTCAGCTATCAATATTCTCCAGAGTCGCGTCTCTCCTTGAACACGTTTTCCAGACTGATCGTCAACTACTTCACAGGTAGCTGCCCCAATGATTGTTCCAATACCAGGTCGGAACCATTCTTTATTGGATTTTTTATTCCAGAGCCTCTTAGCAAGCTCCCAGATCACTTCCTGTCCTGGTGACTCGCAGGACGTGAGTATATGTTCCATGTCTTCAAGTTGGCGGTCGTGTTGACAGTAGGCCCTTTCTTGGCGTTCCACGGAGTTGGAGTTTCTCTCCCAGTGTGTGCCTGTCATGTAGGCGTCATGTATTGTCATCCAGAGGAAGTTTCTTGTTTTTCTCGCAAAATCTTTATGTCTAATTGCTTTCCAGATTCCGTCTTTCTTTGGGACTAGTCCGAAGGCCTCTTCCACCTGAGCCTGCACTTTTTCAATGTTCTCGACCGTTCGTCGTCTGGAGCCGTTTTTTTCTTCGTTCTTTCTTTAGCTTTCGCTCGCGTATGGCTTTATACGCTAGCTTTTGCGTCATCACACTCAATTTTGCGCCCGTTACTTCAAGACCTATGGAGTCCGGCACAATGATGTTGTCTACAGTTTCTTTTTCGGCCCCAGCACCTGCAAGTCTGTCTGCGGCTTCATTCCGTTCATCGCCATTATGTCCTTTGATCCATTTCAGGTACGTGGGCTGGTTCCATCGTCTAAGGCTAGCTATTGCTGCTTTTAGTATTTCTCTGTTTTTCACTCCGATGTATCCTTTGTCCTCATTCTTTTTAGTGTTTTTCGTCAGCTGTATCTGGACATACTTGGAGTCGGTCTCTACTGTAAGAATTGCGTCACGCGGTGCCAACTCTATCGCTTCCCTGGCTGCGACGACCTCGCCTGTTTGGTTGGATTGTTCTAATGGGGATTGTTTTATCCGGTTCGTTGCTTTTGTCATCCTCTTGAACATATTTTTCGGGAGGCGCATTGACTTGTTACGTAGATCATGATTTCCGAAATAGATCCCCGCCCCCACTCTTGCTGTCTCTCGTCCATTTTCGATGCACAAGCCATCTGTTGCGATAACTGTTGGTTCCTGGGCTGGGCCTTGGTATGGGGGTATGACGGGTATGCTTTCATTGTCCTCTCCTTCTGTAAAGATTCTAAAGGTATCTGTTAGTGTACCTCTCACAGTGATCCTCATGTCGAAGACTGTGATGTCTTTTTCCTCTGATGTAGGTGCATGTAGTGGTTCATGATCTTCGGGCTGTGTCTGACGTGGATCCCACTTTGGTGGCAGTGTATCTAACAAGGCTTTCGCTCTTGTCATACATGCATGGGGATTGAGGCATTGGTAAGTGGTACTGATCCATACGCATTGCTGGCACTGACATAAGCTGTCGGCTTCATGTTCTTCCTCTTGTAGACGAGCGGCCAGGTCTTCGGCTTGACCTACAGTGCGCAGGTTATGGTGGTTTTCTTTCTTTAGGCATTCGCTGGCGGCTGATCGGTTAAGTAGATGGATTCTTGCGTTCGCATGTCCATGAAGCCATATAGGCATTTCGCGGAGGATCTCCCGTGAGTACGCTAGGCCTTCTTGTCTGATTTTAAAATCTTTAATTGTCTTGATTATTCGTTGCAGGTCGTCAATTGCTGCTGTGTTCGTACTTCTTTTTGGGAGGGTTTTCCATGTTTGTAGAATTGGGTTGAGTTTAATTCTTTTGTCTACGTTTTCTTCGGTAACATTCCTGGGTGAGTGAAGTGCAAAGAGGGCATCTGCAACTTTGGCCCATAGCAGATGGTCCTCCCCGAATGTAAGGTATGATCTCGTCCACATTATGTCAATGGCTTTGTTACGGGCTCCAATGTCTAGGACGGCTCTTCCGCCATCCTCTATTGGGCCATGTACTGTTTCTTTGTTTACTGGGCTCTTTTCTTTTTCTGCCCATACAAAGTTCCGGATTCGTTTTTTGACTTTCTTTTCAATTTGCTCCGGCATTCCTTGTACCTGTGTTAGGAATTGGGTCATCCCGCCAATTACCATTTGGACAATGTGGCGTCGTCCTTCCATTGTTGGTGAGCTTTTATTCCAACGATCTAAGCTTGTATCAATCTTTTCAAGGGTAGGTTCCCAAACACTAGCTTCACTTATGTTGTTGCCAAACCATGCCCCTAGTATTCGGACAGCTTCTCCCTCAACCGCTATGTGTAGCCACTCCGGGAGTGGTTGTTTGTTGTCTTGAGTTTTTCGGGTTTGTATTACTTTAGCCCGGTATGTCGATGATCCTATTGGTATGATTTCCGTCTTGGCTATGTTAAACTTTGCTTTTGACGCTATACACCATTTGTCTAGGATTTGTTGCAGGATGTTGAAGTCGTCATCTGCGTTTAGGAAGACGGTCGTGTCATCAGCGAAGAGATTTGCTATCAGCCTCTTGGCGTGCCTTGGGATCTGGTATCCTTTCAAGTTTGATGCTCTCATTGTTGCTGCTAAGGGTTCTATGGCCAGGTCAAATAGTAGGCATGATAGTGGGTCACCTTGACGTACCCCGCGTCTCACTCTGTAGCTCGAACTAAGGGTTCCATTGATCATTATCTGCGTGTGCACGTCGCTGTATAGGTGAGATACCGTTGTGATGAAATGGTCGGGAATGTTAAATTTTCTCAGTGTTTGCCATAGGTAGCCATGGTCTATTTTGTCGTAGGCTTTTTCCTGGTCAAGTGCTACTATGAGCCCATTTTCCTCAGTGACTTCCACAAAGTCCATGATCATTCGGATGAGTTTTGTTTGATCGGTAATGAGCCGACCTTTCACAAAACCTGCTTGACTTACATGCAGTAAGTCTGGTGCAACTTGGGCTAGGCGAATTGCTAAGATCTTTGACATTATTTTGTAGTCCGTGTTCAAGATTGTGATTGGGCGATAGTTGGCAATTTCAGTTCGGTCATTTTTTCTTGTATAAGGGGCACATCCAGCCCGCCGCAAAGTTAGTAGTAGGGTCAATTCCGAATTCTGCTATATCATTAAATGCTGCTGTCAATAGTTCAACTACATCAAAAACCTCCATGTTTCCTTTTTCGAGTTCACTTCGTGTCTTGTGATGTAGTGCTTTATAGAGCTCATATGGGATACCATCCAGGCCACATGAGGTGTTGTCTTTAGTGAGTCTTAAAGCTTCTCCTATGTCCTCACTTGTGAAATTCTTTTCTAAGCTTTCTTTCTGATTTTGCGTGGGTTTTTTCTTCTCATTGAGGTTGTTTAGTACTTTTTCGATGATCATTTGTCTCCGTCTTCAGTTGCTTCG